>JASKGN010020515.1:0-10606 GCA_030556245.1 Falagria sp. GC000072 | reverse complement strand
AAGATTGCATCGACAGTTTGTGTAAGACATTCGCGTGACTAAATCTAATATCCCACAGGATCAGGGATGGTTGTATTTTATTTCGTATTTGTTAAGGATATGCTTAGGGAAGTCAGAGACGGTCCTGATTACAATGATAAATCTTAAATGGAGTTACACAAAGAAACTTGCGAGTTTCCTTACACTGATAGTGATATGGGTGCGATAAAAACAAAATATAAACAAACACAATGCAGAGGTAAACACGACAACAAATCATTCCTTTCATATGCAAAAGGCATGGATTGCCAAAGCTCAGCTTACAATAGGATAAAGGACGTTAAGAGGTGGTAGCATCATCCATCATTTACTTTCAATTTCCCGGCTTTATCTGCTACAAATCTTGCGCAAAAAATATCTCCTATAGAACCAAACTTTAAATTATTTGTAATTCTCCAGTAAATGTTATAGCATTATCCTTATTTGAAAGTTTCCAAGAAAAAAGGCAAAAACTGTAAATCCACATGGGAAATTTAACCCTTGTACCAAGCAAGCAAGTAAGCAAGCACTTGTAGCGTTAACCCTAACACGGGCTACTTTTCCTCTTAGCACTTGCCACCTGTTTTCCACCACGTATCTCACCCCGTTGCGTCATAACATCCTGTGGCTACATCCCATCGCGTGGTATGGGGTAGCAAGGATCGCCTTGAGCTGACTGAGTCTTTATACCAACCACCCATCCTGTCTCTACTCTATATACTGCACACGCATATCGATCCTTCTGGCAGGATCATCCCGCTCACACCCACGCGGTTCGTCTGCATGCATTTCCCGCATTCAACACTCGCGATTGCATTGCTGCTTTGCTGGCATTGAATGGAAAGGACGAATTAAGAATGCCAGATGCCAGGAAGCAACGAAAGAAACGTTTTAATTGAATACAAAAGATAACGGACAGGCGGACAGGAGACAGCGGATGTGGAATGTGGAAGTGGGAAGTTAAATAGAGATTTTACTAGCTGGGTGGAAAACCTGTAGGAAGACGATAAAAATACTACGCCTTTTATAAATTAAAGCAGTAAGCAAATTAATCTAAAATGCTATTCTATTTTCAGCATAAGAATTTAAAATGTTTGGAACGCGTCTTCGAGTTATTTAGGGTAGTTCAGTGATATATTTAATCTTAAATCTTGTAATAAGATTTTCTTGGGAACCTCCCATTTCTAGAACTTCTCTCACAATCCATAGCATGAACATAATATATTATTCACGCATTCCATTTAGTTCCAAGCATGTTTGTGTTAACAATGTGCGCGTGAAGACGAACGTGGAATAATTATTACATTGAGGGGTGAAACATATACCCAATACTTTTCCAAAAGGAAATAATATAAGCAAGGTACCTTATTTAAATTGAAATGTTAGAGACATATCAGAAGGTTCTCTTATAAATTAAATATGTGGTTAGCGAAAAAGTCTACGAATTCTCAATTCAAATAATTACATTTATATGATGGTAAAAAAGTCTAAGCAAAAATAGAATAAAAACGTAAAAGTCATGCGATCACGTCTAGTAATAATGTTGCTCCTTTTCATTCAATGTCGTCTCGAGTCCATTGCCATGATGAAAAAAAAGAGACGATAGCACAAAACGAATACAAACGGAACCACGACATCAACAGTTCCAACTATTAGACTTTCGAAGTTGGCAGAAGAAGATGAAGAAATAGGCACACATCTAAGTTTGAGATTAGATACGAATATACGAATATGATAGGACCATGACGTGTGTAGATATAAAAGCCACTAGCCTGTAGGGTAAACTTGGTTTGTGGAGTTATAGATAACTAATGGAAAAATGGACACGTACGCTACTGTTGAAAGAAAAACCAACAGAAATAAAATAGGAAAAGTCTAACGAGAATGAAAGATCAAAAAAAGGGAGAGACATTGCTAAGTGAAGAAAATATGGGAAACTAACATAATAAAGTGTACACGCTTCAAGTTACAAAAATTATTGTTAAAGTTTCGAAGAATGATAAGGATTTAGGATAAACTAAAGAAGATTTGGGATTATTAAACATAACTAAATCTTTATCAAATTAATTAAAGTTAGCGTAACTTAGGAAAGCTTTACTTTATCCAGGCGAAAACAAAAATAATCTGAGAAGCATAGAATAAAATAACTTCAGAGTGGTATAAACAACAAAAGCGTGAAAAAAACAAAGTACAATGGATGTAAAAAGTAAAGAGAATATGTTATAACAGGAGGTTGGTGTTTAGGTATTTTTTTCATTGCGAAACGTAATGATCATAATGAAGTATAAGGCATAATAAAATATTATGTGACCACGAAAATAACGGCATATACTGAATGAATCGAAATGCAGGATTGACTTTTCTAAATTTCCTGATACTTCTACACAAAGAAAAGAAATTTCATATACACTGGTGTTTTTAGTTTGTGTTAAGTCCAATTCTGACTTGTCGTAAGTGTATTAAAAGTATTATTCGCTTGTTTGCCCATTTATTTATTTCATTTTGCTTATTTTATGTGAGTAGTACCAAACATAAACATTGCCAGCTGTCTAGGAATCGTGGAAAACCTACAGGACCTTCCATATTTGTATGTATTTATCTGTGGTTGAATTATTTACAATGGCCCTGTATAGTTACCAAAGTATGGTGTGGTGTGCACCTCATTTTATATTCTTTGATATAATGCGCTTGACGTAGTGCTGTTTACGTCATTTCTCTTGGGAACTAACTTGCTTTGTTAAATGAAAACAAAACTCGCGGGTGCGCTTGGAAAGAATAGAGATTAATTTAATGTGATATGATGATGCGATGTAAAGCAATGCAAAACTATAGGTGTGGCGTTGGCAGTTTGATGATGACTAGCCTAGTAACTTCAGGGTATCTTCCGCAATCTCTTTCGAATTTAATTTAATCTAATCTAATGGTAAAAATTGCAGGAAAATAAGGGAAGTTAGCACTAACCTTGGTGTTCGCACAGTAACCGGATGTTTTTTCACTACAGTAGGTCTGGGAGTCCTTGTTCCTTCCACACCACAAGCTTTTGTTGCATTTCTACGAGTATTAGTCGAAATATTTAAATTATTTGTAGTTGTTGCTTGTTCTTGTTCAGGAGCTGATACTGATCCAGTCCCACCATGATCGTGAATTGAAACGTTAGGATTAATCCTCGAAACATTCGTTGAACAATCGCATTGCATTTGTGACGATGCTCCTGCAGTTTGTCGATGATACAATTCGTGTTGGGGAGTTTGCGACTGCATCATCATCACCGTTGGAGGTGGTTGAACATATTCAAACGGCTGCGGCTGATGACGACGATATAATTCTTCTTCGTAGTATTGGGTTTGAGAGGATTGCGCCTGGAGATGTTTCACTACAGGATGCGGCTGAGCTTGTGGCATTTGAATTGGAGTTGCTTGTTGCGGTAGAATTTTGTGATAAGAGGGTACGTTTGTTAGAGTGTTTAATCGACCACGATAAACTGGTATTGAAGCTCGCATTGGTTGTGGAGGATTAGAATTTGCAGCCAATCGTTGCTCGTAAAAATATCTGGAATTATTAATTTTAAATTTTATTGACTTGTTTTCATGATGGCTATAAATCTATTTTCATTTTTATTCTGTTTAATAATTTGGCTATCACTGGAACATAAGGGTAACTGGGAAAAGCAGGAATGGAAAGTGGGAAAAGGCAAAGGAGTCATATAGATTTTAATTCCTTCGCTTGAAAGATGATAGGGGTTTACGAGGAGATTATGACGCCATGCAATTTCACATTTATTGCTTTCTATTGCAGGACCACTCTAACTCTATTTACAGCCCCAGCTCTTTTATGGTTTAGAGAAAGGCTACTATGTTTCTAAACACGGCTCTGCTCTACGCAGGACTCTTTCGTCCTACGCATTTATACCCTTCTTCATTCACATTCCATACATAACTCAATCTTCTGTTTTATATGAGTATAGACAGGAAGGTGATACTTTCTTAAACCTATATTTAAACCGGAGATGAGAGGAAATATTTTTAGGACATAAAACTTTTTGCCTGCACAAACATTCTGACATTTTGTCCTTATCATTTGTTAGGCTAGCCCCTACCGTAAATCAAATCTGAAGCGATTACAATGAAATTCAGTTGAGTTTATAAACTGATTGAACATTTCAGCTCATATAATTCAAGCAATGAACACATGGAATCCCTGCTCATCCCTCAGAGCTGATACTAGTTATTATTTATGGAGATACCGAATCCTCGTATGGGCCACAAAGATATTTATCATTCGTGCAGCAGTTTAGTCTTCTCTCTTCCCTTTTGCCCTTCATTCTATAGCTACCTGTACCTGGCTAACTTTTTATTAACTTCCTTCAAAATTGATAAGATAAAATAAAATAAAGTAATTGCTTACTCAGGTTGATGCAGCATTGGGGATGGTGGAGGAGGCAAATACCCACTCTGAGAATAGGCATCAGCATGACTCCCAATAGATCCTCCTTGATTACGTAAAGAGTCAGACAGAACTAACGGTGGAACAGGAACAGTACATCCTCGCCGGAAAAGTTCGTTAATATTAGGCCTGGGATACTCTTGAGCTATGTTAAGTTGTATACCACCAGATAGTTGGTGATGCAGCTGCTGTGACGGGACACATTCTACCAACTGCCCGTTAAAATCCCGCATGTAATCGTACTCCTCGAAGTACAAATCTGGATTTTCCAAGTGCGCTGGTTGCGGATGAATCTGCAACAGTTGACGTTGCGGCGAACGTTTTCTTGGTGTTTGATGGACTGGCAATTGTGCCGGCACGTTTTTTCTAGATGCTTGTTGTGCTCGAGACATCTTCTAGATAAAGAGTTTCCCTTTATGAAATATTTTTTATCTTCAAAACCAGTTGTTTGATTTAATTCTCCCTTACCGCAAGGACGGACATTAGATATAATTTGAAACAGGAAATAGAAGAATTTAATAAGTGCTTGAGCACGAAATTACAAGCTTCAACGTGCAAAAGTATGCGCGCTAAGAAATTTAAAAAATAATTTCTATCACACTCTGCGTGTCAGGTTGACATTTTTACTGGGTTGTATTTATTGGGGTGTCAATTCGTTTTGTCGTCTCGCGCCCAGCCATCTGAAACTTTTGTTGTACAACTTAAACTTCATTAATTAAAGGAAATCGTTATGGTCGTTTTTTCTTTTAATGTTTGTGGAAATACAAACTATGACGATGGTAATGAAGGGAATATGGATGGCGCATCCATGTAAAATGAAAAATGAGGGTATTTATAATGATAAAAAATATATACAGGAAAATGTAGGGAAAAAAAGGTAAAATGTGCACGCAAAGGAAAGATGATGAATCGAAGCGTGGAAAATTAAAACGTATAAAAATGTATATTCTACACGCAGAAAGGAAAATCCTCATCGTCCTTTGGAAACAACCTCGTGGTCTTTCTTTGGACTTCTTTTCAATTTCGTAATTTTATGCGGTTTTAAAATCTCTAGAGGCTGTATAATGTATATTTTGCAAATTATAATAAGTAATCACCATAATAATCAAATAATTAATAACAAAGAAAAAAAAAATTGAAAATTTATAACAAGAGAGAAATTTTGTAATGCAAGAAAATATAAAAAAAGAACCAAGTAAAATGTAAACCAATTTAATTGCAGTCTCGGAGTAATCACAACGTCGTTATTGAAACGTTCTTACACTATGTTCTTGATTATTTTCTCCTTTTAAAACGCATATTTATTAATTTATTCTATGGTCGCGTTCGGAAATGCAAAATATGAAAGAAATAAAATTAAAACAAGTGAGAAAGGACATTAAGGCCGTCCATTAAACACATTATAACGACTGGCGCTTCGATAATAATATCTTGGCGTCTTCCAAGTAAAATGGGTCCGGTTCGATAATGTTCCTATTCAAGCAGAAAGCAATAACAACAAAGTGTAAAAATAACGAAATATAAAATCGGAAAATGTTGGGGAAATTTACAATAGCAAAATGAATCAAATCGTGAATCCTAGAAACCTTGCTTCGAGTTGTAAAGAGTTTACAACAACCAATTGTATTTGTCCAAATTGCGACTAGAGCAGTTTGCAAAATAAAAAGTTTCAATTGGCCCACAGAGCGGACACCATTCCGGAACTCCGAGTGTTCTGTCTCGGGTTTTGCAGGGCATTCCGCTAGTTAATTTTAGCCTAAGCGTACAAGCGAAGATGTCACAGTTAGTGGACAAGGACTGTTGGGACTTGAGACTAGAATAATGCAGCTAGAATCAGGATCGGCATTGGAATCCTTCTTGCTTCGTTCTAAGCTAGCTTTTGCATCGCTGTCCTCGGTCCTCACTTGTTGTATGCGCACTTACTCGCCGAGAGGACTAGAACTGTTGGTAGCGTCGCGGCGCTTCTCAGTCCGCGTCGACGCTTGTTCTATATCGGACTTCTACTGTCCTAGTACAAAATTTTATCGTATGATATCTAATAACTAGGATCAAAGTATTTTGTTCCAACACTTTTCATTTTGTGCTGGGCGATCCTTGGGAAATTCAGAAAGTTTTAAATTAAAAAAGTTGCCAACTAGAAAATTTAATTTTTAAAATTCGGTTTGGAGGGAAACTGGAAAAGAAAATGAAATAATTGGTGATCAATCTGTTTGAAGTAAAAGTAAAAATATTATCCTTGAAAAGTGGCATCTTTGAATTACGTGTGTGGGATAACAAAGAGTGTGAGATTGTCACACCACTCGAAGGATCTGGTTGGTTTGGTTTAGTCACTCTTGGGAAAAACGAAGGACGACTTCTAATGCGTTTAGCGACTAGGATAGGGATATGGCAGTCAAGGAACACGGAAAAGTTATTTGCCTCCTGCTGAGTGATTAATGGTGAGCGAAAAACTTACACGAATTAATCACTTCCTTGCTGATGGTCGTGTCTCATCTCGTGTATCGTCCTCGAAATGATACAAAATTGCCGCGTGCTTCCACTAAGGAAGGACAACGAATGTGCATTGTAGGATCATTTAGATTAACTAAGATTCATTGCGAGATGGGGAGATGCAGTTTAATCTACTTATTACTAATGATTTAGTAATTAGCTATTGTAATATTTAAGCATTAGTCCTGAAGTCATAAAAATTAAATTACACAAATTATTAATTGGTATTGTCGTATGATAAGAACAATCGATGTTTTTGTTTTATTTGTCGTTTAATATATTGATGTTATAATTAGTTTTATCGCTCGAGGACTAATTGTTTAACGCTGGAGATAAATGACTATCGATAACAAAAATTAACTGAGGGTAAATAACGTCGAGTGTGTGCCAGAATCTACACAATTTCCACTTTTATTTTACTTTTTCTCGTGTTTACAAAGTATTTTATTTCATCACAATTTCACTGTTTATTTCCTCATTAATTTTGATAATTTTAAACTCCGACAAAGTAAAGTAGAATAGTTGATGAATTATTCAAATTGAGCATATAAACCTCAAGCCCGAACTGATAATTATAAACTTTTATTTCTATACACTTGCATAAATATTCTTGTGAAAATAATTTACTAGCTGAAACTAAACGGAAAAAGCTCGGAAAAGCTTCAGAACGCGGAATTAATGTCTTTGAAACATGCAACTTTTCCCAGCTAATAAGATAGGTTCAATGTAGTTGATATACATAAGTAATAACTAGCTATACGAACATTATTATTCTTATTAACACTCGATTAAAAAAAAAATTTCTTCCACACTCTGTATGTAACAATATTAATTTCTAGTTATGGTACGAGTAGTGATATATTTTATGTAACTACGTAACAACACTTTATGCGATCACATATACGTTTATATGGATGAAACTTGCCCCTAAAACTAGATAACATGATGCGAACGCGAATAGAGAATATAGGCGAAATAGACATAACTCAAAAAGCAATTTAAGTGCTATATATATAAGTGTACGTACCTATTACTAAAGTTACCATTTTGCGCGTACACTACAGGCAAACATAAATCATCTTAAAACTACCCTTATGCCATGCCAATTCCAAGGACCACACGTTGTGCATGTACATCATTACTTTTCTCACGATGCTTAAACGTTAAGAATCGCATCAAATTGCTGATGCTTATTGAGATTTTCAACGACTTCAGACTTCTTCCTCCTGCAATTTTCTTGCTTTTCTCCATTTCTCCTTTTCTCCAGAGACATTCGTAGAACTACGAGCGCACCTAATAATGATTTGGATGTTAGTCGTGACTGGAATGATAATGTAAACCGGCAAAGTGCATGAGGGATACATTCACTAACATTACGAACGTCTTAAGGAGGCAAACATGTCGCAGATCTTACAAGTACTAAAAGGAAAGTGTAATTTACGAAGCGCGAAGATTTTCCACCACATTGACGATTTAATTTCCTTTTGTTCAGCCTACGACTACATACTTCCTCCTTACAAATGGAAAACTTAATACTTCCAGATACGCACCAGCACTAACAAGTTTCCAAAGAATCAAATTATTTATTTCATTTTCTTTTTCCATCCACTTTGTAATTATAACCTTTCAAATTTCAAAAGCTTTCCCTAATTATTAAGTTATTACGCAAATAATAAAAGAAATTTAAAATACTTTATTGCAAATGGCAAAATTATAAAGCTTGCATTCTGATAGATGACTCACAAAAGTTTATAATAAACTTTTCGAAATGGAAATTTAACGAAATGCGATTTGCTCGGTAGCTCTCTGCATGTTTGCATTGCAAATCGTGTTATGCAAGTCAGATTAGGCATGAATATCAACCGTGTAATCCAAGTCTCTGTAAGTCACGAAACTTTACTCGTACGCCCTTTCTCCTCGTCCTTTTTTTTTATTCGCGAATTACACGAGTTTGAGTGGTCGCGAGCAGATTTTAAGCGAACAATGAAGAAGGTACAATAAATGCAATTACTCTGCCATTTTCCAAAGGCGAAAGATGTCGGATAGCAGATTTGTGACAAGCTACATGAATTCACTTTTATTAGCTTGTTTTTCTTATGCTAGCGTTTTCTTTGCTTTCTTATAAATTCTGGGATGAGGAAATTAGAAATCGAGCAAATGCAATTTTTCATTCTATGCTTGGGAAAAGTTGTTAGGTAGAACAACAGTCACGAAAACATAAAACATATTTCCGAATTCAAGGTTCTTTATAGTTTATTTGGAAAATGAAGAAAAAGAACAGGAAAATAAACGGGCAAATTGTGAGGTTTTACATTAAATTCAAGTTTATGTTGGTAATTCGTAAAAGTATGATCGTCAAAACCTTCGCTTTTAATTAAAATTAATTAAAAGTATTTCGTTTTATTAATTCAGAAGCGAAGAATTAATTATTATGCTTTTATTTCGAAAGAAAATTAATTACATTCTTGTGAAGTAGCATATTCATTAAATTAATTCTAATATCTTCTTCCTAATTTAATAATAATCTTAACGTGGAAATATTAATTTTAATGCTTCATTAAAATAATTATTCCTAAATTGTAACGTTGCATAATTTGCGTCAAGGATAATTTTCTCATCTTAGAGAATTAGCAATTTTCTTTGTTTATCCAATTGAAAGAAAATTGAAAAAGAAAATATAAGGTAACGACGGGAATTACTAACAAAATGCGACTAACAGCCGAAGAAATAAACAAAGTAAACAAACATGACATGAAATGTCTCGTGTTGTGTCGAATGCAGAAATGATATTTTCACAGTTTCCATCATATATTTCCATCCATTCTGTTTACACTTCCTGTTAGGCTTTCTTTTTGTATTTATTTTATTTTTGTCTTTCCATGGATATAAGTTGAGTTAAGGATTTATCTTATCAAAAGCTGAGCCATTCTGCTGCAGAAGACAAACAGGAATAACAAATAAATTGTAGTGAAGCAGGCTCAAAGCTATCAAGGATAAATCCATCCGTCTAGGATGTTGGCTGGTTTACCTATCGACATTAAATCTATCTGCATAGCAGGAAAGAAAATCTGCGCCTGAGTCATATTATTAAACTACGAAATTGATTCTTCTCTCTGATGCTATTTTCATAACTGTGGTATTTTTGGTGAGATTTGTTAGAGTGTGATACGTCTCTGCCAGGACAGCGTCAAAATAACAATCAGGCTTTGATATAAACAATTTCCAAGTTGAAATCATTTGAGAATTAAATATTACCAATTCAGTAAATAAAATTTGCTTTTACATATTAATCCAAATATAAAACAGTGATTTATTAGATTTTTAAAAATGAAAACTTTTTGCCGACGTGTTTGAAATTGGCAATTTCCCAATTTGCTTTCCCCAAAATACAAGAGCACAAGAGCCCACAACGCGACAGTGTTGTTCCCGGAAAATCACCAAATCCATGTGATTTGTTGATTTGCGGGACGTAATGACAGACCGTTAACTTGAATATACACGTACTTCATGTTCAACAACAAGGGATGAAAAATCACAAAGTCAATCGACCATTTCCCCATCCTTTAGTCCATGTCAGGACGAGATGAGGGTGACAAAACCAACCCAACAAGTTGAAATTGTTTATTTCCATTTACATTTCTTCGTTTTCCGGTTT
>JASKGN010020497.1:0-12888 GCA_030556245.1 Falagria sp. GC000072 | reverse complement strand
TAGTAAATTGTATTTATTTAACATCTATTCAAATGGATTAAATAAAAAACAATAAAAACCATAAAAACAAAAGCTTGCGTTTTCAATTCAGAGTAGTTTGGAGTAGTTCCTGTGAGTAGTTCATAGCACATGCGCAAGCGAATATTTTTTGTTGTCACTTGTCAAAAGTTCCACCTACACAAACAAACAGAAACTACGTTTATATGTTTTCTGTGTTGGTTTCCTTTTAACAAAATATAAAAATAATGGGCGTAAGTGCAACTGCAGCAACAAAATCAGTGGATAAATGTATAACATTATGTGTAAGGTTTGTAAGAGTTAATCTTTGACTTCGTGAGTTATTTGAATCAATTGTGGAATTTAAGTGGTACGCGACTAGCTTAAAATCAATCAATGTTTCATACTCCTACATAATCCAGAAAAGCATTGGTGTACTCCAACAAATATTTATTTTGTTGACAATTCTTGTTTTTCGATTGGTTTATTTATAAACAAAGTAATATGAGTTATTCATTTTGCGTAGGTGCCCAGCTGAGTTTGTTATGATTTATTTTTCTTACTGAATTCTTATCTTGTGGTAATTACATTCATAAACACAAGTTTATAAATAATGGAAATAATTGCAATTGAATTAATCTTATATATGAATTTAATTACCAAGTAGTGATGCTTTATATTTTAGATGGATATGAATTACTAATGCAGTAAGTATTTAAAATACTTGCAATGAATATAATGAGAAAATTACGAGGCGGGATGGCAGGTGCCTCTTCCGCCTCCAGTATTGAAAGTACTGATAAGCTAGCTGATTCACCACACACCCAACTTGGTTTGCAACATTTGAAGAAGTTATTTTCAGAATACACACATCCATCTCACCCTCTAAGTGATGTGGAGAAAGATGATAAACTTTATAATATGTTACCTTTATTTTGCAAGGTATGTTTATAATAATGCATTCGAAATCTAATTTTCATTCTGATGATCTTAAGGTATTTGGATCTAGTCGAGCATGTGATATGAATGAAAAGTTTTGGGATATATTGGCTTTCTGTCATCAAGTATCTTTGCTAATGGTGAATGAGATTCGCAAACGAGCCTCAAATCAAAGCACTGAAACAGCCAGTTGTGCTATTGCTAAGTTTCTTGAGATTGAAAATTGTGAAGAAAGTAGCAATGGATGGATGCTATTGAGCACATTAAATCTTTTAGCAGCTGGAGATTCAACACTTGTTCAAGTCATGTCAGAAGTATCTGTTCCTAGTACTTTAGTTAAATGTTTATATTTGTTCTTTGATTTACCTGAAGTTAATGAAGAGAAAGCTAATAAAAAAGATTCAAACAGTGATTTTACGCCGAGAGAACGTAGAATCTTATTACAAAAAATATTTGTTCAGGTATACTGATTATTATTTTTGCTCATATGATGGGAACTTAGTTAATGTCAACTGTTTGCAGCTGTTGATAAGATTATGCAGTCATCGAAAACCTGCTGAAGAATTGGCTCGGAAGGATGACCTAATGTTACTTTTCTCAGCGATAACATCTCAATGTCCTCAGCATAATATAATGTGGCGTAAGAGTGCTGCAGAAGTTTTAATGACTTTATCAAGACATGGACTATCACCTCCTGTCGTGAGCTATATTCACTGTAAGATAACTTAAATTAATTTCAAATATAACAAAAATACAAATCCTAATTTACTAATTTAATTTGCAGCGAAAGGATGCGTGGGAATTTGCATGGACAACATGCAAAGAATGCCTGACATTCCACCTTTGGAACTAGTAGAAATGTTTGCGACAGTTTTTTGTTTCCTCAAAGATTCAAGTGATGTGAGTGCAGTTCTGTTGGATGATTTCAGACAAGCACAGAGTTATTTATTCTTAAGCGATTTCCTGCTTAAATTGGAGAACGACAAATCTCAGGAAGCACAAGAATCCATTCGTAATTTAGTTCTCATGGTGACTTCGCTCTGCATGTGTGGCTTTATGGAATTAAAACCATCACAGGCATCGACGAGCAGTCTCTTTCAAATGCAAGGATTCTCACTTCCTCAACCAGCCGGTCGTGGAATTAGTGTACGCAATATTCAAGCATTCCACGTCTTGCAGAACACTTTCCTTAAGTCAAACTCATCACTTCTCTGCTGCACAATTTTAGACGCAATTAGCAGCGTGTATCACTCAGATAATGCAAATTACTTCATACTTGAAAATCAGAATACACTCAGTCAATTCATTGAGAAAGTGCATCATAAAGCCCCCGAAATTCAACTGAAGCTATTTGAGCTGGTGGAATTCTTAGTGTTCGAATTAAATTTCGTTCCTTGCAAGGAGCTCATATCTATGTCGATCTTCTTGAAAACTCATAGCATGAATTATGTGGATTGCAGTATCAAATGTGTACAGACTCTTATTAATATATTGAAACATAACGTGATTTTTAAAGATGTGTATAGAGAAGTTGGAATGCTAGAAGTATTTGTTACGTGCTTAAATCAATATGCGAATTTATTAGAAGCTCTAAGAATATCGCAAGAAAAGAATAAAGACTTCCATATACCCAATGGTCAAGAGAAACTTGGAACTATGGTCATTGAGACACTAACAATGATTTTGGCAGGAAATCAAGCAAATGCTAACGTGCTCAGAGAATGCGGGGGTGCAAAGTGCGTCCATGGGCTTGTAAATTACATCGAGTGTCGACAGAATGCTCTAGGTGAGTATAAAATTATTAATGGTTATTGGTTGAAGTAAATAAATTTGAAAATTGTTTGTAGGTATTATTAAAGAACTGGTTTTAACTACTGGTGGCGATGATGACATGTCTCAATTGTTATCTACCCTACATTCAGCCACTAGGGACATGCTTCAAGTAAAAATCGACATTCTAAAGGCTCTGATGTTATGTTTAAGAGAATCTCACAGAACACGAACAGTATTTCGAAAAGTATGTCGTACATTATCTACCAAATTTTTATATAACTAATATCATCTCGTCTTTTCTTATTAGGTAAATGGATTTATATACGTTACAAGTGTACTAGTAGCACTTGAAGGTAAACTCACTGATAAAGATCTGCCTCTTGAAGTATTAACACTGCTCAGCGTTGTTTTCTATACAATAAACACAGCAATGCGATTCGAACCAGCAAACGCCAAGTTTTTTTACCATGAAATATGCAACACTACACTATGTGATACGCTACGCCTTCTTGGTTGTTTCTCCACCGAAAAAGTTGAACAACTAGATGAAAGTTTCCAACGGCAACCAGATTTGAGTATTCAAGATATTTACCACAACATCTTCATTGGGAATGTCCTAAATCCTCAGTAAATATCACATGAACTAACTAAATAGTTTATATGAAACAAATGCTTTTGCTTTAACAGAATACCTGAGAATACTCCAGCAACTCTAGCTTACTCAGCAATAGTCTTTCGACTACTTTACGACGTGGCATTGGATTTATTCGACAAACCAAATTTGAATGCGGGTCATCTTACAAAATCTCCTTCTCTATCAAGACAACCTTCAACAGAGCCAAATCAAAATACTATGGGGAAACGATCCGCAGTAAATTCATTAAATTTGAATCCACCGACACCAGACCCAATTATTGTTCATCCTGGAGTTGTTGTTGCGATGTTACAACTACTTCCATGTATTAGAGTAATTATCAATTACCTATAAGTAATTAATTTTTATAATTATGTTTCAATTCCGGATTCTTTTTTTAGGACGAAAATGTTATGCATACCCTAGCACTACAATTCTATGTAGCAGAAATAATTAAGTCGTTAGTTCGAAGCGAACGAAATCAACAAATAATGTGCGACAGTGGATTTGTTTCCAGCTTATTAACAATTGGATCTGCACCATTACAAAATGAAATACACCCCCTGCATAGTCCTCTACAATATATGTTAGAACGTCTAGCTGCACAAGCTTTGGAACCAATTGATCTCAGGAAGTTTTTGCGACTTGGAAATCCCTTAAATTGTATACCATTAGAGTCGGAGAATCCAGGTGGTGGGCCTGTACCTTTAACGAGGATCAAAACTATTGTATCAATGACAACTCCAAAAGATTTCCGAGCACAAAGTATTTGCACTCTGCCACCCTTTGTCGAGTTTGATATGACAGCCGAGGGATTTGGCTGCTTGTATTTACCAAGTATTGCTCCACAATCTTTAAATACACCTAGTGTAGTCAGTATTGATAATTCTGTTCTTGGTGGCATAGGAGCTGGTTAGTATTATCAAATTTGCCTGACTTTATAAAAGTTACCAATATAAGTTTAAATTTTCAGGTGATCGCATATTTCCCCCTCAAACTGGCTTATCATTCTCGAGTTGGATTTGTGTTGATAAATTTTCAGATCCACGAACTGATCCCCATTGCGTTCGGTTGTTAACATTAGTACGAAATTTAAATAGTACTCGTGATGACCATTTAGTTTGTTTGTCGATTGTTCTATCAGCTAGGGACAAAGCTATAATTGTATCAACCCAAGAGACACACATTCCAAATCGTAAGTATACTAGAACTATTATTTTAATTCCTTCAAAAACTTAACTGATATGCAGAAATCGGTGAATGGGAACCTGAAGGAATCGGAGAATATGGAGCTCGAGTTTGGTGCCCAGACATTCTTCAAGAAGGACAATGGCACCATTTGGTTGTAGTTTTAAACCGAGCAGTACTGAAAAACTCATCTTTTAGTTTATATCTCGATGGACAACATATGCATACTCAAAAACTTCATTATATATCACAAAATCCAGGTGGTGGCAGTGCCAATTTAACAGTTGCTTCTTCTATTTATGGCTTCATAGGAACTCCACCGGCGTGGAGGCGATACTCGAAGCTATGCTGGAAACAGGGACCATGTCATTTATTAGAAGAAGTAATAATTTTACTTAAATTATTTTAAAACTTACAATTTATTTACCTCTTGCATTTTAGGTTTTAACTCCAACGACAGTTCATCATATATTCCAATTGGGACCTCATTACATGGGCTCGTTCCAGGCTTCGAATCTGAATACCTCTGAACCAATGCAACTAGTGAATGAAGAAAAAGTAGTTTTCGGCTTGAATGCCAAGGCTGTAAATCAACTAACGCTGAGCAAGATACGCAAAGTGTATAGTCGTACTGACAATAAATCAATTGCAAAACAGCTTGGTATGTCAAGCCACGAAAATGCAACACCGATAAGAATCTTACATAATAGTGCAGGCCATTTAGCGGGTCCATCAAGATCTTTAGGAGGTGTTGTTATTGGATATCTAGGAGTTCGTGTTTTCTGTCCTCGTCCTGTAGCGAGCGTTGTAAATACAGTTGGGGGATGTTCAGTATTATTAGGGTTGGTAGCGATGGCCCAAGATGTGGAGACATTGTACGCTGCTGTTAAGGCTCTTGTATGCGTTGTAAAAAGTAACAAGGCTGCCCAAGGAGAAATGGATAGAAAACGAGGCTACCAGACATTAGCAATGCTTCTCAGGAGGAAGCGATCGTTGCTGAATTCTCATATTCTTCATTTGGCATTTAGTTTAGTTGGCACTGTGGACAGTGGACGAGAAACCTCTGCCATACCTAATTTAACAGCTTTCCAGGATTTATTATGCGACCTGGAAGTTTGGAGTGAAGCTCCTGGAGAACTCTTACGATCTCATTTGGAACATCTCCTAGAATTAGCCACAGAATCTAGTGAGAAACGAAATAATACATGGATTATGCGCGATTTGAATATGGTCATGAAATTATTACACATAACACCTGATATTAAACATCCTTCAACGCGTCAGGTGCTTTTCTCGCTGCTTTCTGTTCTTCTCTCAGGTCAACCAAGACCAACAGATCTGTTATTCATGGGCCAATTTATTGCCGCAACATTACCAACCACGAACTCTTCAGAAAAACAAATACAACTAATAGAAGGCGACTCAGACCGTGAAGGACAAGGAGAACATATCCTTTTGCGAAATCGATGTTTAGCTCTAATTCAAGCTCTGTTATTCACAAATAGAAATACAGTCACCTTAATGTTGTGTGATGAACTGAGCAAGACATTGGGCTTTGATTGGATATTATTATTCTTGCAATCTCATTTGCATAGTACTACTGTTATCTGGGGCCTTAGAATTCTAGTAGTGATTTGTTCAACACCGTCATTCATGAACCGATTCCGAGATGCTACCTCAAATGGCGGTTGGCTAAGATACACTGAATTAGTCACACAAAACAAAATGTCTCTTATGTTGGGATGTCCCGTAAATACACATAACACTGATGCTAAATCTGAAGCATTGCATGTGCCAGGATTTCAACATTTGGGATGGCTGCTACCGCAACATCTAGAAATCCCCGAAATTTATTTTCTCTTAACTGCTTTAATGATGGGACAACCCGCAAAATTGTTACCAGGGGAAACGAAATTTGATTTGGATTCTGTTTGGGCTTTCTTATGGGGTGCATCTGTTAATAATCAACCTGTTAGCAGCGTAGCACCGAAAGTTAACTTGTGCATGGAAGCTGTTGTGGTTCTTCTGGGCATGGCTAGAGCCATTGTTCATATGGAAACTGGAATTTTGCCAGATTGGTTAAAGAATCACTCGATTAATATTATTCAGGTAAGTGTAAATTACTTAATGTACAACAAATGTTCCTAATAATTTACCCTTTCTAGGTGCTCTTTCAATTATACCACAACATGCCAGAATTCATGCCAATTTTTATGTCTGCTGAAGTGCTTGGTGCATTAGCAAGTGTCTTATTTCCTTCTCAGCCTACCAACGCAGAAGGCACCTATAGCAGTGGAACTTCATCACCAGGAGAAGAAAACGAAACAGTTTTTGTACCCCAATCTCCAACGGAAGAATTCAATTTGACTAATCATCCAGCCCGACAGTTTATCATTGATTTTATACGAGTTATCGTAGTGGATTCTCTGAGCTTAAACATAACAGGAAAAACTTCTCCCGTAATTGATTTGGTACTGGATGCTTATCCCGAAACTGCTACGATAGTACAACAAAATGCTTATCAAACAGAAGTGTTAGTTACACTTATGGATCACTTGTTGGCAGCAGATATGCTTGTTGGTGATCAAGCTGCAATACCAATTGTACCTTTAGCAAATGCTCACGTTCAACACGTAGCCCCAAACGTTTTCTATCTGTCTGCTCGAATCGTTGATAAACTATGGCAGAGTTCTTTAAGTAAAGATCCTCATGAAGTCTACGATTTTATTATCAAATTGATAGGACAAGCAAAGAGACATTCCGGAAACATATTATATGAATGCTTGTATCATTGTTTGAATCGATGCATTCTTTTTCTATTATCACGACCTTCTGATAATATTGCTGACCAAATGTCAGTCTTGGAAGCATTACACAAATTAACTACTCATAGACTAATTGTTTTCGGAGCTGGAAATCATGAGCTTGATTTCGTTGGATGTTTAACATACTGTTTATTGCAACTGACCTCAGACGTGAAAATCATGTTAGATACTAATATGAAAACCACTTGGCATGTAAATCCAAGTATAGATTTCGAAACACAAGATGATAATCTAAATGCCCACCAAGGTAAAAATCTGATGGCTGGAGCAGCTCTTCGAGTGTGGGAAGAGTTGTATGTTTGTAAGAAGCCGGCAATTGAAGAAGTGTTTAAGATAACCTTGGGGCCACCAATACAAGGAGCAAAAGCTCCTGATTTGACAATTGTTAGAGAACAAGTGTTGGAAGCGGCTACTAAATTATGGTTGACATATGTAGATGCTGAACGAAAAGCCACTTATCGCGTCCCTTGGGAGCTTCACAATCAAATTCAGAGTAAAATTCATAAAGTTACGGGAGGATTAACTCGTTTAGCTTCCAGGACTAAAGTTCGCAAAGATGACATAACCAGGATTCGAATTCGAGTGACCAAAGACCAAGCTTTAAGTTGCAGCTTCACTCATGTCAATTTAGTTAAGGAACTCGTCGAAATTAGAAAGAATCAACATATTAACACTACACAGCACACTCAGCGATATGTTCATCAAGAATGGTTGCAAACAGAAACAGAATTAACGCGAGAAAGAGGTCTTTGGGGATCTCCAATGCCCTGCACCTTGGATAAATGGATGTTGGACATAACCGAAGGTCCTCATCGTATGAGAAAGAAAATGATGAAAAATGATATATTTTACTTGCATTATCCATATCGTCCCGAGCACGAAAAAGGTCAATTGAAATATAAAGTGGCAACAAGTCATCACAGCAAATTATATTATAATGCACTGCAGAAAAAGAATATTAGCAGCGGTTTAACAGAACCGGAACGGTCTGATAGTATAACGGAAGAGTCATCTCCAATGCCATTGCAAGCTTTACCCCATTTAGCTCGACTTAAATCAGATCCAGATGACGCGCAAGATGAAGCGGAAAATGAGGAAGAACAACAAACTGTTCCAGATAATCAAACACTACTTCGTCTTTTACAAGAGAACGAGAAAGTTACGTACATGTTTCGATGTGCAAGAATTCAAGGATTGGATACCACAGAAGGTCTCTTGCTTTTTGGACAAGAACATTGTTACGTCGTCGATGGATTCACGCTGTTAAAGAGCCGTGAAATCAGAGATATCGAAAGCGTACCACAGAATGGATATGAACCTATTTTACCCAATCCAGGATCGCCAAGGCGATCTAGGGCTATGAGACATTGCTCGAAATTTTCTTATGATGACATCAGAGAAGTCCACAAAAGGAGATATCTATTACAACCTATGGCATTGGAAGTCTTTTCTAGTGACGGCAGAAACTACTTGCTAGCGTTTCCTCGAAAAGTGCGCAATAAAGTTTACCAAAGATTTATGGCGACTGCAACTGGAATTTCAGACAGTGCTCAACAGTCTGTCGCAGGTCAGAAGCGCACGGCAAATGTAGAGCAGACCACTGGAATCTTGTCTAATCTCATTGGAGAAACTAGCGTTACTCAACGTTGGGTTCGCGGAGAAATATCAAACTTTCAATATCTTATGCACCTCAATACACTTGCTGGAAGATCATATAACGATCTTATGCAATATCCTGTATTCCCATGGATTTTAGCTGACTATGATTCCGAAGAACTGGACTTATCTGATCCGTCAACTTTCAGAGACTTTACTAAACCAATGGGAGCACAAAGTCCTGACAGATTAGAACAATTTCGTAAAAGGTTCAAAGAATGGGACGATCCACATGGAGAAACACCACCTTATCATTACGGCACACATTATTCTAGTGCCATGATTGTATGTTCGTATTTGGTACGAATGGAACCTTTTACTCAGCATTTTCTGCGTTTACAAGGTGGACATTTTGATTTAGCTGATAGAATGTTTCACAGTGTGAAAGAAGCTTGGTGCTCTGCTAGCAGACATAATATGGCAGATGTAAAGGAGCTGATTCCCGAATTTTTCTACCTACCGGAGTTTTTAGTTAACTCGAATCATTTCGACTTGGGTTCTAAACAAAGCGGTGTACATTTGGGGCACACAGTGTTACCTCCATGGGCAAAGCAAGATCCGCGAGAATTTATTCGCGTGCATCGAATGGCACTAGAGTGCGATTATGTTTCGCAGAATTTACATCATTGGATTGATTTAATTTTCGGGTATAAACAGAATGGACAACCTGCTGTCGATGCTGTTAATGTTTTCCATCATTTGTTCTACGAGGGAAACGTTGATATTTATAAGTAAATATTCAAAAAGCCTAAATATGGAGAAGGAATATTAATATGTATTTCAATTTGTTTTAGTATCGACGATCCTCTAAAGAAGAATGCTACAATTGGGTTCATTAACAATTTTGGTCAGATTCCAAAACAACTATTTAGAAAGCCTCATCCTTGCAAAAAGATGGGCGGTGCTAATAATAGGACAAGTGTTATTGATACAGGAGCGCTGGTACAAGCATTTACTCTTCCACAGCCTGAGAGATTATTTTTCCATCACTTGGATAATTTACGACCTTCTCTTCAACCTATTAAAGGTATTAATTCATCAAACACTATAATATCAAACTCAAGTCATATTTTCTAAACTTTTTCTTACTATTTGCAGAAGTTAAAAGCCCAGTGGGTCAAATCCTACACGTAGATAAATGTGTACTTGCTGTGGAACAAAATAAAATACTAATGCCCCCTAACTTCAATAAATATGTTGCTTGGGGCTTCGCAGATCATTCTCTTCGAATAGGAAATTATGACAGCGATAAGGCCGTTTTTGTAAGCGAAACAGTTGTTCAAAACAGCGGTGAAATCGTAGCATGCGTTTGTCCCTCTGCTAAGCTAATCGTTACAGCTGGCACGAGCTCAGTGATAACAATCTGGGAATATGACTGCAGAAAGAAACAACTCAAGATTAAATTTAGTCTGTATGCTCATACCGATGCAGTCACCTGTTTAGCAGCAAGTCCTGCGTACAATGTCATCATCTCAGGTTCTCGGGATGGTACAGCCATCGTTTGGGACTTGAATCGAGGAATGTTTGTGAGACAACTTCGGGGGCATGCAGGACCTGTAGCTGCAGTGGCTGTTAATGATCTAACTGGAGACATTGCCACATGTGCAGCAACTTGGTTACATCTATGGAGTATTAATGGGGACGAATTAGCAAGCGTCAACACTTGTGTCGGACGGGCAGATAGAATGCAGCAGATTTTATGTGTAGCATTTTCTCAAACACACGAATGGGATGCTTCCAATGTGATTATGACTGGATCGACTGATGGGGTCACGCGTATGTGGTCGATTGATTATGTCCAAGTGCCAATGGACGAAAAGGATTTCCAATTGAAACGCGAAGAGAATTTAACACCAACGAAAAAGGCCATTGAGAAACCGTTGCCTCTGCAAAGTAGACTTGTTAAGCAAATCAACATATCGAATGATTCCAGTTCGTCTATCTCACTAATTAAAAGTGGATCTGAAAGTAGTCTATCAGAGGATAATAGTGGTGCTAAGTCAGTAATGAAAGAAGGTAGTCCTAAAGAGTGGCGTTCCGAACAAGAAGATGAGAAAGAAACATGTAGCGATACTGAAGAGGCCAACAAACCACAAGCACCGATTCGAAGAAGGCGATCTAGAGTACCTGGGGGATTCAGAAAAAGTGAAGGTAAATATAGTGGTATGATTAAATTTAAATAATTTGATAACTTCATTTTTAGGAGGAAATAGCACTGACAATAACAGTCTTGACGTCGACGATTCTTTAAATATGAGAACCAGCAAATCTGATACGAGTTTGACGGATTCATTTGTCGTGGTGCCAGAGGCAAAAAAGAAAAATATTAATCCATTGAATTCATTAAGACCAGGTACAGACAGATGTCTTGTTTCTGTATAAAAATACATACTAAAAATTAACTTACATTCTAGGTTTTAAATGGCAGCGACAACTGGTTTTCAGGAGTAAATTAACTATGCATACAGCATACGATCGTAAAGATAACGCTGAACCAGCTTCAATTACGGCTTTGGCTGTTTCGAAGTAAATACCTATTTTTAAACAATAAATCCTAATTAATTTAATTCATTGCTCACGTTCACGTTATTGTTTCAGGGAACATCGTACAGTTTACGTGGGTGATGCTCGTGGACGAGTATTTTCCTGGAGTGTTTGTGACCTTCCTGGTCGTGCTGCTGATCATTGGCTTAAGGATGAAGGAGCTGATTATTGTGCGAACTGCAATGTGAAATTCAATATTTATGAACGCAAACATCATTGTCGCAATTGCGGACAGGTGTTTTGCAGCAAATGCAGTCGTTTCGAAAGCGAAATCTCGCGTCTGCGAATATTAAAGCCAGTTCGCGTATGTCAGAATTGTTATGCACAACTCAAACATAATGAATCCACCAAACAGTAGTAGTATCCTAAAACATAATCTTATGAAATGATGCATTCAATCATTCGAAAAACCAAATAATAATTACAAGTATTTTTATTGCATTTAGAAAAGTAAGTACAAACAAGTGCAAATCAGAAAGCCCTTAGTTAGATTTTATGTAATATGTGTCTATATTAGTTGGTGCCATGAGGTAACTTTGGAAAAAGAGTAGCAAAGTTTTAGTATATAAAGATCCAAAACTACTGTACATTAGAAAATATGTAAATACCTATTTAATACCCATTAATAACAAGAGAAACTTTATAGAATGCAAAAACATGCTTAAAATGAACAAGAGAAATTAATAGAACTAATTTAAATAATGCAATATAGAACAAATAAATTAGTAACAAATTAGAAATATATATATACTTAATGTATATAAATATAAGTCATGCAAATTCTATATTATCATTAGTCAAAAGCAAATCTATTTATTTGAAAATACGTATTATTGCAATGTGATTTAAATGAAAATTAAATTATTATTTTATATAAGTTATACAAGATTTTATGCACTTCATATTTATAATAAATTGTCGTAGATATATTTATAGCAAGAAAATGAAGAAATGTGTACTAATCTAATAAGTGATTAAATGAGGAAATATAATATCAATTCAAATATTTTCAGAGATGAAATTAACAAAAAAAATCCTGATTGCATTAAGTATCATTCCTACATATTCTTATATTGTTAACATTGTATTGAGGAATAAATTAATTGTGTATGATAAATGTAAACCTTATGAAGAAAAATTAAATCAGGAACGTGTAATCTAGAGAAACAAGTAAATTTATCAAATCAAAATCCCAATTTTAATGCATTAAAATCTTATCCTAATTTCTATTCTAACCAGGATCACTACATAAAATCAAGTAAATAACCAATAAGATGTTCATTTATTGATGCAAATTACAAAATAATTTCATTAAAGGTTTATGCTACAAGA
>JASKGN010020484.1:0-18950 GCA_030556245.1 Falagria sp. GC000072 | reverse complement strand
TATAGGCTTTTCCAAATTCTCATTTCCACTTGCTAACATTTCAAGTGAAAGCAAACACAAAACCACATATGCTAGGCAACACATAACACATAGAAAAGTACAAAGATAAAGCTTTCTAATAGGATAACTAAATTTTTAATGTACAAAACGTGACTTTAATAAATTCCTATTGCAAATTTCCTAAAATTATATTTTTATCATCATTTTTTAGTGGCGGACTGTACTAGTGGACAATAGAAAATTTTCCCGTGGACCGGTAGCTTGATTTACTTTTAAAATCGACAATAAAACTATTATAAATACACTAATAAAAAATAAAGACATTAATTATTATCAATTGCGAGGGAAATTTGAAATCACCAATCCGTTCATACCCTGCCATTGTAATTAACTTAAAAACAAAAAATAAATTTCAATGATAATTTATAACTTGCTCCAGCACTAAAAATTTAAAATTCCTACAGTGTATACGTAAAATAATAACATTAACGTTCAATAAATGTACAAAAATAATACTCGTACATTTCCAACATAAAATGCAACGTTATCGATACATTTACGAGAGTTTGCAACCGTTATAAAATTTGATTTATTTGTTTATAATTCGGTAATAATAAGGTAAATTGTGCGATTCGTTCGTAATGCAATTTCAAGCCTCGCGTGTTTTGTTTGTGACTCTATTTGTTGAAATCGCCAAACGATATTTATCGATGTCGCCCCACGCCACTGCCATGCCGGACACCGCATTCCAAATATATTAACGGTGTGCAAAATCGTAAACCAATTCGCGATTTATCGATACGTTACGCATACGCAATGTATCTATGTTGTTGTTTATCAAATTTTGCATTTTCTATTATTTATTGCCAATGGTTAATAGACTTCGGGACATCGATACACTATGACTTATGGCTGCTGCATTTCACACATGTTTAAATGGAAATGTTGCGGAAAATTGTTGATAACAAATGTGGAATGGGATAGCATACATACTGATAGAAAGTATATTTTATATTTATCTGTATCATTTATTTCAGTTTGGAATGAATAAAGATTTTGAATTTACAGGGTGAATCAATCACAAAGTTTGAACTAAGTTAAATTAACTATCAAGTTTTGGGAAGTAGAGAATAGAATAGAATAGAATGGAATAGTGATAGTGATAGTAATATCAGTGACAGCGAAATCATCCTTTGGCCTGTTTAGGTTTTAATGCAATAATCCGCACGGTGTCAGAAGCATAATCTGTTTCCAACTCCATTGCGGTGTTATATTGTCACAATGGGAATTTACCATTTACAATGGGATTTAAAATATCATATGCAGATGTAGTCACAACCACGAGGCAAAGTGAACGCATCACCAAACCGAAATAATAATGCTGTGCAAAAATATAAAAATAAAAATATATGATAATTACTACAACTGTTTTTAAATTTGCACAATTTAAATTTCAAGAACAACAACAGGTATAGTAAAACAATACAACACAATAAGAAAAATTATTAATTTACCCCTTTCGTATTCAGTCACTTGCTATTGTGATTTTGCAAGTGCGAATGTTTTAGCATTGTTTAAGTTACTTTACATTCTTGCCTGTGGGGTTCCGCTCCACGCTCTTAAAACCAAGTAGTCCCAACAATTTTCTTTACATTCTGCATACTCGAGATTCTTCCTTCCGGCAAATTCTTGTTAGTGTGTCTGCCTATTTACAACAAGTTTTTCTAACTGCTATATGCTTCTTACATTTAATTTATTAATTACTCATTGTTCTAACAGCAAATGAATAAATAACTAAGACTGGAATCAACTTTTGTTGAAATTTCTTACAATGCAAAGTCAGAAAAGAAAGGAAAACATTTGGATACCGGTGGAATTCGTTTCCTAACATGTTTGTGTCTGTCTCTAAGGACTATGATCCGTATAACCGCACCGCCGAATATGATCCTTATGGATATTGCCCTTTCATGGAAATAACTATTTTCGAGATAAGATCGTAATTGAATCGGCTTGACGGCAGATTTGCACACGGACCACTGCCGCCACTGCTACAACACAAATACACATTTGGCGAACGAACA
This sequence comes from Falagria sp. GC000072, assembly GCA_030556245.1. NCBI lineage: Eukaryota > Metazoa > Arthropoda > Insecta > Coleoptera > Staphylinidae > Falagria > Falagria sp. GC000072. The sequence goes on along the minus strand of JASKGN010020484.1, from coordinate 16,869 downwards.
AATGCACCACGAGCCACTTACACATACAAAAGACGTTTAAGTTGCTCACTGATACATGTAAACGTTAAACTGACACGAACAAGACAACCCTAGGAACATTTACTCACCGTCCCCCTATTATTTTCTCGATGCGTGTTGGTTCGTTTACTTGAGTAACTTTAGCATCTTTTTTTTTCTAGAAAAATTTTGATCAAAATATAAATAAATCCTAAACCACATCAAACAATTCTTGAATATGAAACATCGAAGCCGAATCCATGCGGTGATGGTTTGTGGTATTTGCGGTGGCAAAGTTAACCAAACCCGAATTACACATAATCAGATAGTGTCTTCCTTCTCATGAAACGGGAGGCTGATTCAGGAAACGAGCGCGGTGAGTGATCGAGCGCACACTAGTTTCGACGAGCTCATCCCCATCATATGAAGAATGAGTTTGGCGCGCGCCCGATCCTTCAATGCAGATAAACGTCGTTGATAAGACCGCATATTAATGTCCTGATTTATTGACGACTCACAAAGCGCCTTCTCTCAATATATGCAAATGCGCCTTTGCAATGCACGCGACCTCTTAGACTTTTGATTGATGATAGTGGAGTAACTAAGAATACAACAAGTTTTTTGGTCCCACAAGGTTTTACTAGGATTTCATATAAATTTAATTGGCACATTGTTATTCATCACCATTATCGGGTAAAGTCAAACCTATTAAATCACCTGTTAAAGCGATGTAACAAAACGCACCTTCTTCAGGTTGCGGTTGTCGGGATAAGAATTCTGTTACTGCAGGTCCAGTAGGATCCGTAATTGGTCTCGCCTCGGCTGCTGCTTTTGCTGCTTCCGCTAAAGGTGGTAACTTAGTAATCGGGGGATAGCCAGCAAACACACCTGTCATAGTTAAATTCTGCGCGTAGCTAGAACACAAACAAGCTTGTTTTCGCAGCAGTTTACGAAGGTGCAAATGAATTACCTTAACAACACCATTATGTAATCGTTTCTTATACCTCGCATGCTTGAACATGCGTTTTCTGTAATTGAACACAAGGTTTGCATCCATGTGGCTATACGGGTCCTGTCGTAAGTGTTGGGAAGGAGAGTTGCGTAGGGTCGGAGAATATAAAGTAAAAATTGGAATTCCAAATCTAAAATCTTGAAAAAAAAATTGAAATTTTAAAATTAAAGTTTAAAAAAATTAATTTAAAAAAATTGTATACTGTATCTAGTTCATGATCTTTATCACATTCCCCTTTTGAATTATGTACAGAACACGACAATTTTTGAAAATCCGCTGGTAGATTATTCACAGTTTCAATCCAAGTTTGGTCTAATTCCCATTCCGCAGGTGGAAAATCAGGTTTAGCTATGGTTGATAAATCAGCTAGGACACCATCAGGTGGAGGAATTACAAAAATACCAAAAGCTTCATCATTCATTATAGTTATACTCAAATATAATAAATATTTGTTTCTTTTTTCACGAATTTGAATGCTATGATATTCCGGACGGAATAATTTTTTAACCCATGGCATAATCTTTTTCTTACTTTGGATATTACTCATACCCCCACATAAAACTTTTAAAAGTGAAGAGTAATATACAAATTCGGAATTTAAAGTGTCCGGTTTCCCTTTCGCCGAAACATTTTTCTGGTCATTGTTACCCGCACCACTTTGATTTTGATTATGTCCCGACACATTGGCTCTGAGAAAAAAAAAGAAATGAAGAAATTTTTAAGTTCCAAAATGATTTACTTACGCTGCTGCACCTTCAGGTGAAGAAGACATTTTAAATTTGGATCAATTACCCCGTGGTCTTCTTATGTGGTCAATGTTCTAGCTAGCTAAATTTGGCATTTGAAATGTGTCACTCCATCATATACTATACGACATATGACAAATCAAATCAACACCACTCGGTATCGACAACAATGGTAGAATGAATAATAGGATAGACAGGTGAGTGCCTGTTTAAGAATTTAACGGGTAGTTGAAGAGTGGTTATTTCCCTATTATGTACGTAATTGAGATATAATCCTGCTGTCACTCATTGAAAGATCCTTGGCCAAAAATAAAATGTATAATAAAAATAGAATTAATTCCTCTGAAATATAATAAATAAACGTCAGAGAAATTTTATTTTATTCCACATTTTTAGAGAGTTAGAGCTGTTGATGTTATTGACTACTGTATATCGTAGTGAGAAAACTCTAAAAGCAAATGGAAAAAATGTAATCGACATTTTTCAATTTGCACTAAGTAAAATGCATTTCATGTATTTTTATTATTGTTCCATCCCTAGGATAATATTTTTACCGGCGTAGTCGTCTATATACCCATATAGCATATGAAAGAGATAATAAAAAAACACAGACAAATCGAGTAGTCGTTTATTATTTTTTCCATTAACGATTTTTTATTTCGCATAGAATCAACGACCACCACACATTGCACTCACGAAGTTCGATACACGGCGTTATAAACCTTTAAAATCTATAACCGCGCGATTTAATTCAATTATTTATTGGCGGAGGTGCATTTTTAAAACAAAAACACTCAGCTAACACATACACTGACTGATGAATGAAGTTTATGCTCTATTAGTAAAATATGCATAGATTGACCACTGCGATAGTTACATTAGTTCAGTGTGAGTAAAATAAGTGAGAACTTTGGACCGCTACTGAATGTCACACGGGACATTGGAACACTGTTCTTCCATTTTTCCGACTTAAAATAACCAACAGTCCGTTGTCCAGCTAATGGACCGAACGCGATGAGTTCTTCACACCCTTCAACCAATATCAGAGTTTCAATCAGCAGGGGTGAATTTATAGAATTATAAAAATTCTATTTTTAAATTAATCTAAATCTAAATTTACAAAATGTTCATTCTGATTTTTTTAGTAGACTATTTTAAAATCTGTTAAAATCATTTTGGAAAGGACAGGAATTTCCTCTCAGTTGGAAAACCTTGGGTTTCTAGAGATATTTCCATCGTCCATTTGGGAGCGGTTGTGGACATTTATTATTTAAATGAAAAATCTGACAAATTATTAACTACTTACTCGTGAAACCTGAAAGCTTTACAGCATCCGAGGGAATGTCTCTTGAAAATTTCATATACAACCTTAGTTACTTTTCGCAAAAAGTTATTTAAATCAAAATTGAACTTGAAATAATAATAATAGGAGAAGAAGTGGCATTAATTTCGCAAACTCCCAAAGTAAAACAGACAGACAGACAGAGAGAGAGAAGAAGAGACCCGGAATTATGTTATATAATCTTAATATGTAAATCTGGAAGGGATTATGAAGACTCACTCGGTAGGGAGCAAGGCTTAAACTGTTCTAACTCCTTAACTCTTCGAATTATATTTTAGAATAATTATTATAAGATTATAATTGCTCGCTACACTTTAGAGGGTTTTAAGGCAACTGTACTGTTACCTCTGTTAGATCCTTTTACTTTCCACGTCTCGAAGCTTTTCCGTAGGAGGAAATTCCAAACACCTTAGGTATTTGTTTGCTTTTCAGAAACTCGACTTCTAACTTCAATGAGTATAATAATATAAGCTTTGGTATTTGCATCTTCATTTTGTTTCGGAGTAGAGTTAATTAATGAATTATAATGGGAATTATCAACAGTAAATAAATTTTAATTCTTTAATCAGATATTATTTGGAAATCGAAGGAGTTTTATCAGATTTTAGTTCACGAAATTGTAACCACAGAGAATTCTCCTTGACAAACACAATGCGTGTATATGTTATGAGCGAGATAATTTAATATTCGCCTTATTCCTTATTCCAAAGCGTATATTAAATCAAGACAAGGGGCAGGTAAGCAGTATGTTACTGTATAAATTATATTCGCAGTTTGTACATTCGTGTACTCGCAACTGTGGCAAGTAAAGAGAACGAACTAACTTGGTGAGTGTTTACTTGGCGGCGGCAACCATGGTCCCATACCGAATCATATATTATAACACAGTTAGTTAAGATATCAGACCTAGGGCAGGAATATTCATTCTACTTAGGGAAACCTTTAAAGGAGCTGTGTAAGGTGCACTTAATACATTCAGATTTTGACTTGATACAGTCAGGGCTGCGTTAAAATTTTGCAGGCCCCTAAAGTCCTAAGTTTGGCTCTTGAAATTGTTGGGGCCCTAAGGCCATCACTTAATGGGCATTATTGTTAATGCGGCTCTGGGTAAAATCCTACAACGATGTATGCATGCAAAGATTATAAATTTCAAATGTAACTTGCACTTGTTAACACTTCATATATTTAATAATTATGTAAAGTATTCTAGATTTATGAATTGCGAAATTTTATTTATTCTAAAGATAAAAAGTTGGTATTTGTGCAAGTCGCGTTTTATAACTGTAAAGCTCTATTCATCTCGTATAATTTGTGATATACGAGCGGAACATGCACGAAAGAAGAAGTCGTCGACGGAAGCACACAAAGGAAATATTTTTGGCGTGCGAGACGATGATACTTACACAATTCATGGATTTATCTATCGTCGTGGTGCATCTTTATTGTTGCAATAGCTATGGGATAAAGCCATGTTCTTTTCGCTTTTGTCATAGTTTGTATTTAAATGTAGTCACATTTGGTGTTCAATGGTGCGGCATTATGCGATTTATGTCAGGATGTGAAAAGTGTTGGCGGCTGGATTTCACCAACCATACTGGAATTGCGTTTATATGCAACGTGTTACTTCCGAATCGAACAGACAGATATCATATATCCCTAAAAGCTACAAAGCATGTATTTCAAGAAATTTGCTTTATGAACATGAAGGAGTTGATAACATGAAATAGGATTTAAGTTTTGTAATCCTATAGGGGTAAAGTAAAGTAAAGACGAAAGTTGCATATAAAACGGTCGATTTTAAACTGGAAACAAACTAAATCGTGTGGAAAATAAAACAATTTAATTTTTATAAATGAATCTTTATTTATTCTTTGGTCGTAATCATTGGCATGATAAGACATAAGGTATTTCATTTATTTACATGGTAAATGCTATAATAAGTTGTCTCCTGTCTCTGTCTTGTGTAATAAACAAATAAAATTGGCACCTATGACAGTTCGAGACTATTCAAAAAAATATTTGAGAATAAAATCGAGAAAATTCGATCACATTGATTTATGATCGTCAATTAAAAATTAAATCAGTCGTATAACAATAATAATAGATAACAAACACTAATGAAAAAACAAGATATATTGGCATATATATCTTCAGCACTCTCATTGCCACCATAGAATTTCATTCTTTTGGTATACTTATAACATGAACTACTAAAGCCTAAACAACGTGGTTATTTACAATATACAATTGATCGTTTCTCGTTCCTCGTATCGATTGTCCAATCTAAAAAATTCATACACTCGCGTAGAATTCCAATTTCAACACCTAATAGGTAATATATTGCACCTTAATTATCTTAACTTATCTAACATGTTAATTACGCGTTGATTGGTAAACTGGCATGATTGAGCATTAATTAACAAATATTTACAAGCGGGAATTAGATTGACCAGGTTGTGATCAATCTCTTTAGTGCATTCTTCAGCTGGTCGCACCGAGTGACATCGGCGATGACTTCAAATGTCCTGCGTTGGCAAACTGCTGAGTGGACATTGAATTCGGGGGTGCTTGACTTGATCCTGACATGTTATTGTTATGGTCGCCATTTGATGATTGAACTGGAGGTCGGTGTCCATTCATCATTTGACTCGGCATCGTGGATGGCTATTCAAGTAAAAGCAGAGAACATACATGAAGCATATGGAAATAAGATATGCTTGATGATAATAGTACAATAAGCAAGCAAACAAGTGAGTGAGTATAATTACCGGTGGTATTGCTGTCTGTCTCTTGAGATGCGATAATGGTGGTGGATTATATGCCATGTTTGCAAATACCAGTCGTTCTTCGTAGTCATATTCACAGAGGATTTTATTTTCGCATAAATAGAATCTGTCTCCAACGCAGAATCTGTAAAAAATGTTTTTCTTGATTTATGTATCATAATAGATTAATCATATTTTGTATGCAGAAAAAAAACTTGTCGAAATGAATAGAAAACCACAGGTGTAATAAGAATGAACTTGAGGAAACGAAGCATGTAGACTGATCCCAAGAGAATCATGGGCGAAATGCAAAATCCTTGCGTTTTACAGAGTGCCAATCGCTAGCTCACTCGGGCATTATAAAAACATTCCTTGCGGCGTGTCCTAGGAATATCAATCAAATTGCGGAACGACGCCCGAAGACCCCGGGGTGTCTGACGAGACAATTACACGCGCCATTTATCTCCATAAAACGGAACTAAACCCCAAATAAACAACGCGTCTGGTTGTCGCTGGTCGAAGAGTTGAAAAGTTTGTGTGCGACGACGAATTTCTAGCTCATTGCACAAGAACAGCGACGCTTTTCATTTGAGAGAGTTAAGCTAGTCAGTCTATAGTGACAACAATGATAATTTCGTCAATGCATTCAGGAGATAGAGAGAAAATGTCAAATGATGGTAATGCGCGTCGCGGCGCTCGGTTGGATTTGCGTTTTATTCCAGGGAGACTGGCTAATGCGCGGCCATATCTATACGAGGCTGGAGGAACGAACGGCCAGATAGATCAGGAAGGTAATACAACAATGGCATGTTGTACAACGCACAACCTGCAATAACGTCCCCTATTCATCGTCGTTTATTAGTCCCGCACTTTCCGGCTAAATGCGTCCATAAAGTCGAAATCTGAACATCGCGATAAACCGGCCCATTGTTTACATGATTGTTAAATTTATGTTTGTACAAATTAAATCTGCGCACTCTGGTATACTATCTCGTGGTTGCAAAAGTCATCGTGTGCGGTTGAATTGCCCATTGAAATTTGGGTTGGGTTGGGATGTTGATTGTTGTCCTTTAGCATTGTTGGAAAGGATTTCAGTATTATTTGTACTCTTGTGCAAATATAAAGGTGCTGAAACATTTTATGACCTTAGTATTTTATTTATTATCCTGGACGTGCAACAAACGATTTCCTAGTTTGTTTTTATATTTCTATAAAAATTTTAAATTTCTCTCTCTTCTAGTGTCAATTGAATGAGCCGAGTGAAAATATATCTTGCGTATAAAATCACATCGCATCCGGAGAGATCCGGGAGTACTTTATAACAACACATTTGTTATTTATTTATTTATTTATGCGTGAATGGAAAGGGCTCAACAGTGAACAATTTTTCGTGCAATTGGGTTTATATTCCGACGTAGCACAACATTGTGATAAACGGACACAATAAAATTGTTCGCCGCGACGAACAATAGGGAAATTAAAAAAGAACAACGCGACCAAATACACACGAACAATAATGCGTAATTTTCCGATTTTCAGTAAACGGGCGTCGATTCGCTCTAGCGTTCTAATTCGATATGTATTGCTAGATTAAAGCAAAAATACGCACGAAGGGAATGCTCCTCTCTCGTATTATGCATTACTGGACAACACAATAAATTCACTAGACAAAAGCATGGCGTATAAGCATTTCATAGGAAATCCTATACATAAACCAGCCGTTTGGAATTCAAAAATGTAGACAAGAATGACACAATGCAATATTAAAAACTCCGAAGGGGAAGCATGTTTTGTGTGTGCACACACTGCACTATAATTCTATAAAGCGTCGAGCGTTTTCACTAGCTACCGAATGTGATTTCCCTTTAGACCCGTAAAGGAACCTGACATACGTATCCATGGAGAAGTGTCATAGGCTACCTACAACTTCTTCTTCTTCTTTAGTTAGCTATTTCCTCTTTTCCCCAACAATAAAATACAAAGAATAAAGCGGCGTCTTTAAAGAGTAATGTAAAGAGTAATCTGGGTTAACAAGTTGCTTGGTTTAACCGAAAAGCGGACTAACCTGTGGTTGCACTGCTGACACGCGAAACACTCCAGGTGGTAGACGTTGCTCCGGGCGCGCATCACCATCTCGAAAGCTGGAATGATCTTGCTGCAGGCAGCGCAATAGCCAATGTTCCCGAAAAGCCTCAAGTAGTCCCGTTTGCAGAGAATGAGGTTCGCCTTAGTGTACAGTGTGGAACCAACTTCTCCAAGTCGGCAGTCGCAACACCCACACTTCAGACAATCCTCGTGCCAGTACAAATCCAATGCTTTCAACAAATACCGATCGTTGATGGGTTTGCAGCAACCAGCACACTCTTGTGGTGGCCCCCCAGTCGGGTTTGATTTTGCTGGCTCTGACTTGGAAACGTCCATCGTCATCATCGAGGAGCCGTTGGGCCTTCTACGGATCTGCAAATAGAAAAAGGATTCGATTAATTCAATTTCAAAGAAATCACGTGACTAATTTAGGTCACGTGGACATTGTTGTAAATCGTTAATCGAGTGTCTTTCTTCTGATGTAATGATGATGTGATGGCTTTGGAACAACAACACAAACACAGGTTCCTTAAGCTTAAGAGAAGAACAAATGGAAGAAGAAGGGTTGGGAGCAAGCATTGGTAAGATCGCTTCCATCGTGATAAGAGCACGACGTCTCGCCATTGCCACCCCTCAGCGTAACAGTGTGCCGTTAATTAAGTTTGTCACTTTTGCCTATACATGGTGAGTGAGACAACAGATGAAAGTCGAGACGACGACATCGTCAGGAAATACACTAAGAAAGAATGAGAAAGGCTGATTTTTGTTGCAAACACGAAGAGAGATAAAAGACGCGTAATTGCAATGAAGAATGAGAAAGACGAAGTTGTAGTGGTGTCGGAGTGGCATGGCAGTGGCGAGAGCAAATTTAGGTTTTTAATTATTTTTGTTCAGCATTTCCTCAGTTAGTTCATTATATAAAATTTAATTAAGTTTCGCCGGCCTTAATTTAACGCTACTAATCAAGTATAAAGTTCTTTTTTCTCTCCAGACTAAGTCGCGTTCTTCAAGGGGTGAAAAACGACTCTCGAAGAGCTTCGCATCCATGTATATTATTTGCTTTCTTTGCTTTTGTTGTTTCCACTGGTGACTTTCATAATCGGGAACATTGACGTGAGTTAACAGGAATAAAAGTCAATAACAGAAATTACCACCGCGCACAAAATCATAAATGAATTTAATCTGAATTAAAAGTGAATTTAATTAAAAATTTCGCATCCGACACGTTCACACTCGATGTTGCTATACTTTTTATATATATGGCGATTTTAATAATCGTCCAGGGTCTACCCTTCTCTACTCAGTTTCTTGTTTGTGTGGTTAGTCACATACACAAGGCGAACATGCTCTTTTTTCAAGTAACGACCGCTTTCTGCTAGTCGATTTCTGGGGTTGTTTTGTTCTTCATAATTAGGAGGAAATTAAACTCTACGAAAAGCGCCCTCGAAAAAAACAAACGGCCTAAAAATATACGCGCCCCTCGGCGATCCATCGGCGACGGTCGACTTGACGTGCTCGCAAATGAAACACGTAAATTTTTTAATTAAAAATTTCGAAGCGCGTTAAATAAACGCGTATGCTGCGTGTACATATACTACACATACAACGAATACAAATTGATAAAAAAAAGGGGGGAAAAGGAACATTGATTGTTATTTAAAGTTTGATTTTGTTTAGTTTAGTTATTAATTGGTTTCAGTATATATTCAGTGCAATTAATTTGATTTTAAAATTAAAAAAAATGAAAATCCAATTATTTTTGGAAAATAAAATTATTGGAAGTTCCACGAAAGAAAAAGAAAGAGGATTAATGTAACTAAGTGACAAAAACGAGAGAAACGAAACGAATCGAAAAGTGTTGTTGTTTCTTGTGTTCGTCGTGTTCCACCCACAATATGAAGAGATCTGTGTAAGTAAGTAAATGTCCAGACAATAAGCAGTTGTGTGTGTTGAGGGCGAAACGCGGCAGCGAACGACGCGACCGGCAGTAGCAGGCAGCGTGGGGAAGTGGATTGAATTCTTTTTACTTGATTACAGCAGTCAATTTGGATAATGGTCAGATGTTTGATATATGCATGGACTCGTAAGTGTATTACTGATGTATTGATGACGAACGCTGCGTTGGCCGAAGGATGTTACAGTTGTCGCTCGCGCATTTCAAATCTCTGTCCCGCTTTGGAAAATCCGATTGTAGTTGATACGCTCTTCCCTAAAGCACAATTTATTGGGTTTCATTCACATATTATAGCCACAAAGCAAGTACATTTTCATTAAAAGACAAAAGACCCAACGACATTATTTTTTCAAATTCATAATATATTATTTCAGTCTTCTGCGAAAAGTCGTGCTGAACATCGGTTTCGGCGCGTTCGTTTCGCCATAATGAATTAACTCTCGGTGAAGTAAGTTGAAAACTACGGCTTCTATTATCCGCAGCACTCCAAGTCGGAGCATTAACTTTAATTAAAAACAATGCAAAGCAGTCATTACTTAATGAGCCGATGAACCACGCGGGCGGTAATAAATAAACGCATAAAAATCGTTAAGGGTTTTCAAGAACTAAGTCGACTTCCGTTTTTCTTTGGATATCGATTGCTTTTTGTTCTTAATGAAGAGCGAATTTTCAACGTATTGAAGACGGTTAATATAATAATGTTCGGCTTGTGGTCAATTCGTTTTATTATTATTTTAGTGCTCTTCTTATATCTAAAATGGTCATTCACTAAGAGATATGGACAAGGCCACAATAAACACAATTTTTCCAATTGTAAGAAAGAAGAAAATCCAGAAAACAATTACTTGGAAACAATGGGAATATAATGAAATATAAAATGGTTTTAGATTCTGCCATATCTCTTCTGTACATGCACTTGAAAGCACACCACAGATTTTTCCACATAGCAAAAATTTTCAGGAATAAAATAATGCGATAAACTAAAAAAATGATTCATTAAGAATTCAAAAATGTGTCGGATCCCTTGATTCATTCCCTGGGAAGCAAATCCTATTCAATCAATTATATTTCCACGTGGCATGAAATTAAATTTCGTCTTTTCAATTAGCGGCGCTTTTTTTCCCTCCATTGGTGTACTATATATATTCTTCCTCAATCCCTCTTACTTTAACCAGCGTCGATAGACGTGTGTGTGCGTTGATTGATTTAACCGAGGAAGTTAAGGGGTACGTCCGACCAAGCAGGATTCGACGTGCGAATTACCGAACCTGCAAGACAAAGAGGAGCCAACGGGGTGGCTCAGATTTCGCATTGCGAGTGAACGAAACGAACGAAAGCTAGATATCTAATTGGAAACGTTTGATTGCAGTTTTCGGATCGAGCACAACACACACAAGGCAGCGAATCGAGTCCACTGATGAAAACCCTATTTTCGCGTTGCATTGGAAATGTCCGTCAATGTTCCTTCAATCCTTTCGATTGATTTAAACCCGAACCCAAAAGGTTTTTAAATGCAATTGCAATGAATCTATTCAAAGAGATATATTATTACCTTGATTAACTATCATATTTTTAAAGGGTTGCTTGTTATTTGTCAATATCTAAATCAAATTCTAGGTTTGTAGTTAAGCGAACAGCGTCAGCGACATTGGTGATGTTACCAATAAAAATTATACAACTGTCATAAAATTTAGTTTTACATCTTGTTATCACTGCGAATTCGGGATTTTAGTGGGTGAATAATAAAACCAGGCGAGTGCTTCCGCCACAAATGAGGATAAGACAGTAGTAGCTGTGTAAACTAACTTTGAGTAACTTTCTCAATCGTAGGGAGGAATTAAATTCTTCCTACAGAGTGTTTCAAAAATTATACATAATATTCCAACCATAGAATGTATGAATAAAAAAAATTGGAATATCAATAACACATTGTATAATACCTCGATTCATAGATTGGTTGATAACCAGCAAACATCAAACTTTTAATAGGGTGATTGAAACCGAAACGAATGACAGACATTAAAATAAAACTAGTATAATGTATGTATTTACCGCATTGAAAATATCTATTTATCTGTCTATCAAACCATTGAGAAAATATCCCCAGGAAGTAAACTAATAAAGATTCCTCTGCTGTTAATAAAAATCATTTTATGATGAAATAAGAATAAGGCTATCAATAGTAGGCTTTAATAACATAAAGTCATGTTCTATTAAGTCTGATAAAAACCGTGTGTAAATAAATGCATGATGTTGCCATCTACCCATCTATAATATTTCTGAAAAGGGGAGCAACGCTGTTTTGTATCCAGACTAGCCAAGCAAGAAACAGACGGGACACGACAGGATAGCTAGCTGGCATACCCAAAGTAAGTAAGTCAGAAGCTACGCAGACCACCAACCGCATATTCTCCAAAATGTTAGAGATGGAGGAGTTCGACATTTGTAAGTTATCCACTTTCAATTTAGCTAAAAGGCCCTGCACTTTATAAACATTAAAAATTGACAATTTATAATCTTAAGAATCTTCTTCTGTTTTCTATCATTAATTTAATAATTAATGAAGACAAGATACTGTTTTCTAAGAACTTTTTTTTAAAAACTACCATAATTATACCGTAAAATGTCATTTACGATTTGTTTATTTAATACGAATAAATCTCCCCAGAGAGAAAATGTGACTTCTTCCTCTGTTTTCTTAAACTTCAACTTCCCACTAATACACAAACATAGAGAAATCTTAAACTGAAAGCAAGCAAAGCTTGCACGCATATTAAGTACATACATTCAAGTACATAACATGTGTGAGAAATGCATCTCGTAAAAATGCGAGTGTACTATCTGCCAAGCAGACTTTGGGTGATAAAGATGTAAAACACATTCGTCGTTTCCAACTCCTCCACCAAAAGCTTACGCTTATGTTTTTGAGCTTTCGGTACGATTGTGGGTGTGTTGCATTGCATCGCATTGCAGTACGTGAAGTGTGTGCATAAAGCTTAACCTCGCGAGACGCATATACACAAAACATTAACGTCTACAAATGAATTCGTTGACGGATTTATGGCCGTTTTATTTCTGAAAATCGCATTCGGGCTTGTTTGCTTTTTCTCGCTTGGTCGCGCTTTTGTTTTTTATAGGATTACCAACTGAAATACTTATCCGAGTTGCTTAAAGTGTTTGTAGTATTCTTTAAAAAAATATTGTGGGAACTTAAGAAAATAGGAAAGAAAATAAGAAAGCTTTATCAAAGTTAAAAAATCAACAACTAACTCATTTAGTTGCACTTTAAAATTTCCAAAAGTGGCCCATAACCGGATATCAAACAAAATGTTGCACATACTTCCTTCATCCATATTCTTTCTAAATATTTGCACGTTTCCGTAATCCTATAGAGATAGAGAATAAGCTTAAGAAAACAGAAAAACGCATCGAAATGAAGCGTTTCTCACGTTTCATGTTATGACAAAAGTGACTCGTGCGTCTTAACTTTAGCTTGTCACCGTCATCTATTCTTATACCTATGCGCATATTTATTCATCATTATTATTATTATAAATACAGCATCCTAACAGCTGTTTAAATACAAACGTGTTTCCTCTCTGTGCAAATGTTCTTATAATAATATCCATTCACTCATTTGCAATGAGCCATGAGGTGTAACAAAATTTTTCTCTTATTCTTTCTCTCCCAAGTCATAAATCAAAATTAGAAATTACAGTAAATTATTATTTTTGTAAAAACCAGCACATTCATGAGATAATAAATTTGGTAGCATACAAACTCGTGTAGATTCGATTCACTTGGCTATATAGCAGCCAGCAGGATAACGAACGAGCATGGTTAGCCATCATGTCGCAGCCCTCGACATATAAATTTAATTGTTTATGATAGATAAATAGACACTTGGATCCTGGGATATTTGCGTTGGGCCATAACTTATTTTAATGTGGTCATCATTTCGCACTGCACTAGCTGGCAGTTTGTCATAACAGGCTTCGGTTAAATACTCGCGCTGTTCATGGATTAAGTTTTATTTCCAAAGAAGAAAACAATAAGACCAAAAAATCCCAAAGCAGTTTAACTATGTATGTATACTCATAACTTCAAAATTTCTTTTCTCTTTGGAACATCCTGTAAATAAACTAAAGGTGGTAATGCCGCTCTCCGCACATTTACGCCAAAGTAAGGAAATGAGCGAGTGATGTTTGTAATTATTTTCCAAAGCACTCCGATGTTAATTGCATTTGCATCTTGACAGTTTCTTGTTGGTGGCGCGTCGCAACGGGTTAAGGTAAGAAGCATGCCGCCATGAATTATTCAAGGGCTGTTTATGCGGCCTGACACTCTTAATTGGAATAACGTTCTGATTTCGGATATAGATTATTCAAGATTATATAAACTCGACGACGATGCCACCGACGACGACGCTGCTCCTGTCGAACAGAATGGAAATGGAAGGGAAGACGGAACGGGAACACTTCCACTAACAAAACAGTCAATAGATGATAACCTTCGTGATTCAATTCGCGAGAATCTAAACCGCCGTTGTTGGATTATTCAAGTCGAAGATGTTATCGATACACCATTCAAAGATTTATTTATTTCTCTTCATAATTTAAAGATAATAAAATTTAAGATTTAAATTTAAACAATACCATAAGCTTCTTTTCATTGAGTGCTTATTGTAGCAACAGTTTAGCCGTAATCGAGACATTTGTTTCCAAGCTTGAGCTTGTGAACTGAACTCGTTTACCCTACAGTTAAGAGTTATATCCAAACACCCTGAAAATCCACCAACACAAACCCAAAAATTAAACAGAAGCATACAAAACAGACGATCGTGTAAATCCACGTAATATAAACTGAACGCAGACAGATTGGTTTGTTATTTTAAAAACATCCTCAATTTCTCAAGACTGCTGCACGTGTTAAGTGATTATCACCAGTTTGTGTAACAAATTTTGTTACAAATTATCCCCAGGGTGTATCAACGGAAGCTACATATTTATGAGAATCAACTGAGTATAAACACCTTGTGTGAATGCTATACATATCTAATTGCAGTCAAAACAAATCGCATTTTAAACAAATAAAAAATCATTAGATAAATAAATTATTTAAATTATTTGGATTATTCGTTTTTCATTATGAAAACAAAATCGTAGAACAACAGCAATTGGAGTGTGTAAAAACAGCAAATGAGGAAACCGTCGCAGTGGTTTGTGAGAGAACGAGAGAAAATTTAAACGCGCCGGTAATTAAGCGTCGCTAATTCGGTAATAAGCATCCGCAAACACAGCGGATTCAATTTGCGTTTGGGTCGACTCCATAACAAATGCACCACGGCATCAAAGCGAGATGGAGATAGGAATGAACCACAATATGTAGACATCCTGGAAAACTGCTATGAAAAGCTTCCACGAAGAGGTTTTTCAAAACGCAATTTATGACTGAACCAAGTGGCCTGCTGTTGGTAGCGAATAAAAATTTGCAATTTTTCTGCTTATGCGACTTTAACTAATTAAAAACAAAACTAAAAAAAAGTTCTGTTGTTATAAATAACAGATTGATATAATGATAAAGTAAAATGTTCCCATTGGAACTACATAATTATGAAATCTGTGGCGCGTGCGACATGTCTGTCATATATATTATAACGCGATATTAATTAAACAATTAAACTAACAAACGGAAACTCACAATGTTATTGATAGTGTAACTCAAATATGATTAAGAGTAAGCGAGATGAAGAGAGTAAACTCGTCCCTATTTTCTCATATTAAGCTTTTATTGTGTTGTTCGAAGCGATAGCGATAAAGTTATTAATTAGGAAAATAACGATTTTATTATTATTATAGTTTCGGTTCCGCGATTGGGGAATTTGCAAGCATACTTTGCATCCACCAACAGAGAGAATGCTACATTTACATTGTGCAGCGTCGATTAGGAATACTAATAACAAGCTCGTGTGTGCACACACGCAACGTTTTATTTGCTTACTTGCAAGCGAGCCCGCCGTGAGTTCCGTAATTAATTTCGTGTTATAAATTAATTTACGACCAATATAGGTATATTGCTGGGATTTAATAATAAATGTGTCACATGTGTGCCTCGTTCCGTGTAACGTTTTAATTCGACACAACTGAGTCAACCAGACATCCGGCAGCAGGCGGGACGGGACGCTCTTCCTCTTTGTATTCCTGGCATTTATCTTATCGAATTTGATGGACTCTCCAACATCACAATTAACCAATAATAACGCGTAATATAATTGTTTAGTTGCAATTTTATTAGTTTCAAATCATAAAAATATTTAGAAATTATAAAAACTTGCCTTTTCTTCGAGTGGTAGCAACATTTAGAGCGACAAGGTGCTAGGCTAGTACTTGTCACTTACCTGAAACAAATAAAGAAAAAATAATTAAAATAATTGATCTACTTTTGGCATTAGTTCACTTTTTAGCCACCGCAGGACTAGAAGCCATTTTTGTAGGCTTTGTATTGAAGAAGTAGCCATTTTAAAATTTTAAAATGTAATAATAAAACTATGGTCTAAATCAAATGAAATTATTTTTTATGTAATTAAATTATTCAAAAAATAATTTCTAAAATAACAAGGCAAGTTGTTGAACAAAATGTAGTATATTCATATAATACCTATGCACCCAACATTTTTTAATTGGATTATTGTTGTTCCGCTTTGGTAGATCAGGCGTAACCCTCAATTACATTCCCTTAATTATTTAATGGAGTTTTGAACGCGCATATTTGCGTTCGCAAATTGGTGCAATTTAATTGGGGATTTGGATGGAGAATGAGTCAAAAGCAATAACAGCAAGCGTGCGAGTGTGCAATAATGCGAATGTGAGTGCAAACGATGAGTGTGTGGTACTTTTTCCATGTGACGTTATTATAACAACGCATTCCCCCAATGTCCACATTAGTTTCAGTTACATTGGCAAAAGAAC
>JASKGN010020478.1:0-10315 GCA_030556245.1 Falagria sp. GC000072 | reverse complement strand
AATTTAAATCGGTATTTACATACTTCAACAATTTAATCTTTCAATGTGTTCATTTACCTATTGGAGTTGTTACTGTATAAGTGTATAGTTACAAATTAATAATTAGTTTAAGTCACTCGCAGCTGATAACTCCAAGTGCGATACGTTCTAATTTTGTACTCATTAATCTTATTGCTGCTGTATACGTATAGTAAACTTCGCTTGTTTAAATCATCCGAAACGACTAAGCCATGTTCATAGTGAAGAATACGTCCGTCAAATCAAAATTTCAGCTGTAAGTTATAGTTATGCTTACGTTTTAATAAAGTTAGACTGTCATCTAAAAGAACAACGCATAGTCAATTATTATATTATTTATTTACATGGTTAATGTAATAGTAGTTCAAGAGAAGAGCGGAATGAAAACAAAAATAATTGACATCAAGGCTGGTGAAGTAAAAACGAACATTTAAATAAAAGCATTTGAGGTTAAGTTGAAGAGTTACACAAGAGAAGTAAAAACGTAATCTAATTACTACTTTAAATTGATTATCATAGTTATTAAGTGTTTATCAATAAACATTAATTCTTGTTATTATTTACTAAGCTTGTGGTAATCAGTAAATACATGGAACATTTAAATAATTCCTTCTAGGATAGCTTTTAATATTTAAATCTAATTTAATTATATTTTGTAGAAAGCTAATCTGGTCACCGTATTATTTCTTCTTACTTTGTAGGAGGTAGAAGTGAGAAGCAAATTCTAGTATTTATCCAAGAATGTTAATTAAAATTCAGTAGTAGTTACATTTATACTAAAGTTAGCGTTACCTCGACGTCAATATAACTATCGCGCTAATGAAGATATTCATTAGAGAAGTTAAGTAAACTAACCAAGTTAGTTTATTCTAAGTCAGATGAGCATTTATTAAAAGTAGATTTAACTAAGTAAGTACAATTAATAAAATTCGCTTCTTGAATGCTATAGTTAAAACATAGCTGCTTGGAGCATGAAGTGTGAGCAAACAGATCAATTATGATGCTGTGGAATTTTCTAGTGAAGAAGCATAATCTTTGCTTTATTGAATATTATTGCGCATCGGCCTTGCTCTAGATGTCTAGATATCTCATAGCTCGTGCCATTACTGCCATTATTTTATGTCTACGCAAGTTAATGCGATTTAGGCGGGGTATTTAAGTAGGTTTCATCAAAAAGATTTCTGCTTTTATTTATGTATTTTTAAAGTCAATTTTATTTTTCTTCGGATTCTAAGTTCAATTTCTATATTGTTATTTAAAATGTTAAAAAATTACTTAAATATTTTAAATTATAAAATAAAATCCATTTTATTACAATTTCAGTAATATAATTTTTAAATGTTTCATTTTAATTTTGTATGCTGCATGCGTTCCTACATTTTATTTAAAAAAAGCTGAACATAAATAAAAATATAAAAACGTACTATCTACTTGTGTACGAAGAAATATAAAATTAATAAAAGTAAGAAGAAATAAAAGAAAGGAGTAAAAAAAAACATAGAAAGAGAAAAATAAGTTTAAAAAAAAACACTGTCAAAGGCAAAGCGTCGACGATAAGTGAATAATGCGCAAAACGTAAGTAACCGCAACAACTTAGTAAGTATAAAATATGTAATTTAACCTAGAAGTACGATATTAAAATAATTATAACTATGACTATTATTTTTTATACGTAAAACACTACTTAAATTAAATTTATAAAATAAAGATCAAATTTATCTACAAAAAATAGTAAATAAAGATTTTTTTGCCAATTAAAAATATTTTTGAAATTATGAAAATATAATCATATACACCTTGTATAAAAATTTATAAACGCAAAGAAATGAACAATTCAAGAAAGAAAATCATTTAGGATTCAAGCGGCGTGTCGGGTTTGGTGCGTCAAGTTCAAAGAACTTAACAATTCAACAATAAAATAAATCAATACATTTATATAAATGAATAGTAATATACTTAAGTTGGAAATGAAGTTACATTAAGGTAAATTTGTCTTTCAAGCGACTAAAATTATTTTGAATAGTACATAAATATTTAAATAAAATATAAAAAATTGGCATATGCCTACACAAACAATTTTGTAGAAATAAATTATAAAAAAAATATTACACATCTAAATCTATCTGTATCCCAATTTAAAAAATTATCCAATTTGTCAGGAATTCACAAGAATAATCAACGACTAATGAAACCATTTCACCATGACTATTATTTTATGTCTCGCACAATTATCTATCTGAAATAATAATTCGCGTGTTGAAATCCTAGCTGCTAGCAACAACGCTTTATGAAGTTTATTAGACACGGACAATCCGAATTAGAAAATTACAAGAGAGAAACAATCAACAAGCAAAATCGCTTATCACTTTTTTATTCTTGTCTAATTAAGCCGAACAAATTCAATCCACTTTCTACTTCAAGTCAAAACAGATCGCTTGTTCATATGTAGTTTGAGTTTCAGCTTCCATTTATAAGAATATGTTGCTTAAATATCGGTATACTTATATTGGTAATAACGAACTTTTAAGCTGATCCTGCCTTCTATATTGAACATTATTATATATTACTAAATATTGATTATTTATAAATACATATACAAGGTATTTAGGAAATTTGTTATATTTTGGAAATTGAATGAAATAAAAGGAAATTAGAACTTTTTGACAACGCCAGTATATATGAAAGCAGAAGTGTGATACAAAGTATGGAATCATGTCAGTATACATTGTTAATTTATCGATCGCGTTCGATTCGTTAGAGGCGTCGATCAGCACGCAATGCTCTTCAAATTGGAATTGGCATAGAGATTGATTCATTATTAATTGATTTGCTATGGTTTAATCCACTTCTTGCATCATTTCTTTTCTTGATCACATATATAAGTATATACATTGTTTTAAAAATTAAGTTTTTTTTTTCATGTCAACAATTTCAGAAAATTTCATGATGTTATCTCCTGCACGATGTAAGTGTAAATTTGTCAACAGAGATAATAAATAATTTTGATAAAACGTGCAAATATATAATATTCCTTTGATATTCACCAACTGCAAATACAAAATTTTTATTTTAAATTATTTATTTATAAGCAATAGTTAACCATAATTGTGTTTATGTACATATTTGCAGAAACAGCTAATGAGTACAACAAAATATTGCCAAATGATAATTAACTACCTATGAACCCAATACAAGTCGTGAGACGCTATGTCGAGATCCGTAATTGCAAATTCTTGTTGCAGTCGTCTCTGATTCCGACTTTGTTGTAAATTAATTACTTGTAACATTTAAGTAATCTTTTCATCGATTAAGTAATTAATTAATAAAAGTTATTATTAATTATTTACCCAATGGAAGAAAGAGGTAATCTGAGCCAATGGAGCGCGACAAACTTTTCTCAAAGTCAGTGGCAACGCAAACTATCAGAGCAGAAAGTCAACATCATTGCCGAATGCGACGATTTAATAGGATTAATTTAGTTATGCATTATTAGGTACCTAAATGACTAATAACTTTAAAAATATATTTTAAACGTATTTCGAATTTAAACAGGGAAATTGTCCCTGCTACCCTTGGCGTGTAAAATTTTACTGCCACACAAACTTTACAACAAATCTTCGTTTCGTAATTTCGTCCAGGGTACAGACTCTTCAAAAAACGAGCACAATTTAAAAAGACCCTTCAATGAATAAGATAACAATATTATTTCCTATTATTACAACATATTATTACTGATTTTGATCCAGTTAAAGTTATGCTTCGATTTTGTAACTATATATTAATATTATTATTAACTTGTCACTGAAATTTTACTTACAATTAAATTCCAATTTTGATAATTTCTAAATTACCTGAAACAAAAGAAAATAAAACATTATTACACTCAATATACATTTAACAAATGTTAAATAATAGTAATAAATGATAGCAACCATAATGATAAATTATGTTAGTTGATCCAACTTAAAATCAATAATATTATTAAATTTGCAAAACGATATCAAATACATAAAATAAAACATAGGTAAGTTGATATCTTTAACCATAACCTTCAAATATGATTTAAGGTTGAGTCTGTTTGAATCATATTAGAATTACATATATTAATCACTTCCGAGCAATTTGTTTCCCAATATTGTTAGTAATATTTGTTATTGCTCCAAATTAATGTTCTTATCTCACCGCTAAAATTAGAACTTTGAGCGGTTTCTGCTTTCTATTACTTCTCAAAAATTTGCAATACCGGAAATATTAAAACGAATGAGTTATTATCAAACATAACTCAAATTTAACGAGTACAAAGATAATTTCGATGATATTTGTTTAAATACTTAGTACTCTGATAATATAAATAAACATAAGTATAAATAGCTAAGATAAATGTTTATATTATGAAGTGTGATAGGGATATCCAACTTTTTACCTTTAGGTATATATTTTTTAGAATATGATAATAATAGTATTTAAGGAAAGCAAACTTATTACAACTCGCATACGATTTGATTATAATTTCTCTAGTTCATGATGCTACCATCCTTTTCAAAAGTTTTGAGCCCTCAATTTGAATGCTTATTACTTATTACAATTATTACCTTACATTGCACATTTCCTTTATTTTTAACTTTAAAAATTTATAGTTATTATTCCAATAATAACTTTGAAAATTGTAAGTAAGAAAATGAGTCTATTTATTAATATAAATATATCAGTGAATAAACTTTTAAAATATTCGCATTATATTTTGAGATATTGTATTCCTACGTTTCAATTAATTATACGAAAACTAATTAAAGTTCAGACTTGAANCGTATTATGTAAAATTAAATTCTCTTTCAATTGCGTTTTAAATGAAAATTTTCCGACCGATAGTTTTCATTTTATAAGCTTTTAAACAGAGGGCTCAAAACTTTTGAAAAGGATAGTAGGCCAGACCAGGCGCAACTGGTACATATCGTATGAATACTACGTGTCGCATGTAACTTAGAACCAGTACCGTAACTGATAAGAACTAACAGATCGTCAAATTGGGCAAATGGCTGCCTGATCTGAATTAATATCTACCTGAGTGTATCTTCAAAGAGAAACACCCAAGCATCTAAAAAAATAAATAAAAACTACAAACTTTATTTATACTACCTTTAAGAGTTAAAAAAAAGTAGTTAAAAAAGTAGTTAATCAATTAGAACCTTTTCTTTTTGATGAATTCTGTATTGGTGTTATTCAACAAATTAGCTCCAGCTCATTTTTATTTGAATTGCATTGAATTGCAATACACTGGATATCTGACTGCCTATTGCTAATAATTATTTATGTCATAACAATAGGCAGTCAGATATCCAGTGTATTATATATATATATCCGTGGAATTAATTGGCATACCTGGAATTTGAGTTAACCACTCATTCGGTTGCGCCTCTTGACAGTTCTATACTCAATGGTTCTATTCAATTATTTCAATGCTATATCTGGAAAACAAGAAATATTACAGAGTACGCAGGATTAATATAACAAAAAGACATTTCATTTACATCATTTAGGAACATACTTGTGTAGTAATAGATTGATTTAGGTATTAATTGATATTTTTGGTATTTTGTAAATTAATTTATTTATTTATTGACAAAACTTCAGATCAGGAAGCTATTTGGCCGGTTTAAAGATCTGTTGTTAATACATATATCTTATTAGAGTATATCTTATTCTTATTACATATTTAAAACATGAATTTTGAAATTTTCACATCAAAATCTTTTTAAAAAAGTTTTTTTTCTAGTTTTAAGTGAAAATGATAAGCTGATATTGTTGAAACTATAGTCAACTATAGTCAAATAATGATCCAGTTCTACAAAGAAAGTTTATTATATTATTATCATTGATTCAAGTTATGTTTACAATTACAGTGCCGTGCCCCAACTTGAAAGGGCACGAGCGAAGTGTCTTTGATCTAGCCCAGAGGTTCCCAATCTTTTTCGGTTCGCGGCTCTCTTAATACATCAAATTTTTTTCTAAATTTTTGGCCTTTTTAAGATATTGGAAAAAGATGGATACTATTTTCCTTGAGATAATATAAAATATCTAATTTCAAATGTTATGGTAATATCCATATTTCGCGGCTCACACTTTGGGAACCACTGGTCTAGCCGCTGAATTTTGACCACTATGTGCCGATCGTTGCCATTATAAATACATTGCTCGAGCATCCAGGGACCCCATCGTAGTCAGAATTTGGCGACTAGAACAAAGACAATTCGAAATACGGAATCAAACAGCTACACCGAATCGAGGCACCAAGTTGAAGTTAATGTAGAATTAAATAACAAATCGCCTTATTGTGAAATTAATGGAAACACAAATGTAATTTTTTCACAAATTTCTTGGTTTTGAGTACATAATTGAAATTTCCTCAATTTTCTCTTTCGATTGATACCAAATTTGCCAAATTAATTGATTTGTAGCTTTAAAAAAATATTTGCTTTAACATGTAATCAACACATCATTATCTAATAAAGTGCAACAAATGTAGTATCAATCGAACGAGAAAATGAATCAGATAGCAAATATCTTCTCAAAATATATTTATATTATATTTATATTATACGTACATAATTATACGTACACAATAGGATGATTTGTTTATTTAAGTAACGTGATCGCTTGTGTAAAGTGATTCGGCTCCGCGTTGCACGATTGCGTATTTTGAATTGTCTTTGGTCTAGCCGCCGATGTGCCGATCTTTGCCATTAAAAATACATTGCTCGAGCATTCAAAAAAAAAAGAAAAAGAAATTTCGACAAAAAAGCAAATTGAAGAAGAAATACATGCTCCAAATCATTTGCTATTAATTGAATTTTATAAAATAATAGATTCATTGATATGCAATCTAAATTAGCGATTTTAAGTAATAGATTATATCGCAAATAGGTTTAAATTTCTTATGATGAAAAAATTAATAACAATGATAAATAATTGAAGAGTCAAAATTTTACGCTCAAAATTTAGCAAATAAATTTCCATCAGATATCGATACAAATAATTTTTCAAATGAATGTGAAAGTTTTTTAAACATCTGATAAAAAAGATAATTCCTAATTTGCAATCATCATCGCCGCTCGATATTTTAAATTACATATTAAATTATGATTTGAAACCTGCCTTTCCTAATGTAGAAATTGCTTAGTTATTTTTAACGTTACTAATAAGTGTAGTCTTGTGAAAGAGATTTCAGCAAATTGAAAGTTATAAAATTATTTAATAGATCATCAATGGTCCAGGAAAGATTATTATTTTTTTCCTCTATCAATTGAAACAAAGTAGCCAAGGAAATAAATTTTGATGAAGTGCTCTAATGTAAGCTCGAAAAAACAAATTATATATTTTTTTTATATTCGTAATAAATTTATAATTTTTTTTTTAATGTAATTAATATTAAAACCCGGAAGTTAGACACTAAAAATCCTGCAAAATAGGCGCCTAAAAGGCAGTAAAAAAATCAAGTAATAGGCAGTATAAATGGGCATTTATACATTTGATAAAAAACAAATAAGATATATCAATATGTGATAAAATACATTAAATTACCAATATATCTTTCAATTAAAAAACAAAATTAAAATTCTTAGCGAATAATTGAATTTCAGATGTTCGGAAATAGTAACAATAATTTTTGAGCATCAGATATATTGATTCTTTACCAAAACGGTGTTATAAAATTAATGTAGATAATATGAAAAGCTCTACAGTTATTTAGATAAAACAGCATTTTATTTTACAGACGGCGCGAAAAAATAGTAGGCACACAGCACTGTTTACGATGATGTGAAATTAATTGAAGAGATTACATTTTTAAATCTTAGTTGTAAGCTTTGTATGCGGAAATCAAATTTAAATGTTCATTTTATTATTCCAGATTCTATCAATTACAAATTTAACAATTTATACTAAATCTAAACATTATGAGGATTTAGGTCGTGAAAATGGTAAATGTGGGTAAATGCTAAATGTAAAAATTGGTAAAAATTGATCGGAAATGAGGACGTAATAAATGCAACCAAAGATACAATCCAAATCACACGTCTAAAAATTTTGACCTTTTTCCACATACTTTAGACATAACCTCGCTTAGTGTTTCTCTTGTTTTTTCTCGTTTTTTTTTTTGTTTTAGCGAAAAGTGATAAGAATAAACATAAAAATGGTGTGTCTCGTTGAAGGATGTAATTATTATTTATATAAAACTCCTTCGAAGCACACCTTTCATCAGTAAGAGAAATAAATACCTACAAACATTGTTATCATGTTACTATGAATTAATTTTATTTTAGAATTCTTAAAGTCAGCAGGAATTTGTACTATATCCAGCAGTCCATCAAAGAACAAAAATAAGAGTGTTCGTTACATTTTGAAGATTCTTGCTTTGAGAAAACTGGACAAACCTTAAGGCGACCAGTGTTATTCAGTATTCCAGCTATAAAAATCTTTTGAAGCTCACCTTTCATCAGTAAGAGAAATACCTTCAAACATTGTTATCATATAACTGTGAATTAATTTTATTTTAGAATTCTTAAAGCCAGCAGGAATTTGTCCTATATCCAGCAGTCCATCAAAGAACAAAAATAAGAGTGTTTGTTACATTTTGAAGATTCTTGCTTTGATAAAACTGGACAAACCTTAGGCGACCAGTGTTGATCAGTTTGACACAAAGATGTAAAGTTCCAGTTCTATAAGTGAGGTGGAAAAGCCATTAAAGTAAAAAAGAAGGAAGTTTAGTGTAAAAGGGCATAAATATAGATATCAAGTACTTGAAATAAAAAGACGAAATTAGATTTTACTTTAGGAAGTTGCCATCGAAATGAAAGGTACAACATCTCGCAAAAGACATATTTATATTTTTGCAAAATACGAATTTGCCAACTTAAACAAGAATTAATTACTTAAAAGCCCTAACTAAAGAGCTACCTTAGTGGGTATACCACAAAAATTAATGAACAGATTCTTCAGAAGGTTACAATGTTAATACTATAATATTATTCATTTATAATACTTGTAAGTTTGAAATTAAACATCTTAATATACCTTTGTTAAATATTAAAGAGTTTTATTACATCAACCCAAGATCAATAAACCATTTTAATACTATAATAATCAATACATAAAAAACAATAGGATAAATGAAGTTTGTATAACTATCATTTATACTATAATTTTTATTATTACCGAACTAATTGTTAAATGTATAGTAATACATTCCTGCATCGTAAATCAAAATTTGAAATCTGCTTCACAACTGGCGGGTCCATGCAGTACCATGTTTCAGTGACTCTGCACATCGCCTTTGGCAATATACGTTTATACAGGCCCCGGTAACTCATATGTACCACTGCGTATATATATGTGCCCTTTTTCCATATTTTTTCATTTATATACTCAGGTATGATATACATTCATAAATGTCATGGCATAGATAGAGACATCTTGGGTTGGGGGAAACAATTATTTCCAATGCTCTGCCGTGGTTGCGCTTCAGTTTATTCCGTTGACTCTGCTCTAATATATACAGGATCGTACAGATTCAATTTAATCTGGCAGAAAAAAATCAATATTAGAATGTAGTAGTATTGTGAAACAACTGAATTCAAAATATAAAATTTTGCATGATTTCAGTGAAAATGGCATTGAGCGTAGTTTAATATGTGAAACAAAACCTTACCAGGTAGTGCACAGGGGGTGGTTACGTTATCATGGGCGTCTAATGTTAATTTTCTCTCCACAGTTTGTTAAATGTGGTTTAAGTGAATTTGGTGTACCCCCTACACCCCCATATGGTTTTTCGACCGAAATTTTGGCGAAGTGGATAAATATTAAATATTGTTTGCACCCCTCACTTGCTTTTCTGTACTAGCACCACAGAATTTTAATTTTTCAAATTCCGTCTGCACCCCCTACCATCCCTTTTTCGCAATGTAAATGATGGGGGGGGTTCCCAGGGAAACAGATATTAGGGCCGCCAAAATGCGAAATATAGTTTCCTGCAAATGGTCTGATATGTGGGATAAGCGACTCCGTTTGCAACCTTTAACATTTGAAATTTTGACCAAGTGAATTCCGTTCCCCTTCTGCACCGGTCCGAAAATTTGTAATTTGTTAAAGGGTTGGGGCTTTTCGTTAGGGGGTGGGGTGCTCGTTTATGAAATCGCCCCGGGCGCAGTTTCTTTTATCTGAGCTTAGCCTTCATTGTTGATTTGGTTTTAAGCCATTTATTTTTGTGATTTGTACCTGATTCCAAACTAGTCATTAGATCGTG
>JASKGN010020461.1:0-11713 GCA_030556245.1 Falagria sp. GC000072 | reverse complement strand
ACTGCAAGATTAATCAGCGGTCTGATTCGAACTCTGCCACCTCCAATACACAATGTCAATGCTGCCGCCACACTAAATACCAAACAAATAACAGCCCAAACAGTTACCCACACTTCTGCTAATCTCTTATCAGCGCTATCAAACAATGCTTCACCATTGCACAAAGCAACACAATTTCTCCCCAATCGCACATGACCTGTTCCACAAACGGGAGCTTCCTCTTCCGAAATAGCAACTTCCTCTTCTTTGACAACGTGTCCTCCAGAAGGGCCTTCCATACACATATGTTCATGATTATTCTCCCGAGGGAAGCGCGAGCAATTAAGCGCGTCCGGCCAACCAAAACCAAAGCCTTCGAGAACAGGGAAGCACAGATGCTTCACGTTTTCGCAAAGCGAGCGACATGGTCCGATAGGATTGGGCACTTTTTCGGTACACATGGGCGCGTAGATACTACAGAGAAAAAGCTTCAATTGTGCACTGCAACCGTACTCGATAAGTGGATTGAACGATTTTAGAATGTACTCCGCTTCGTGCTGCAACTCGTTACCGCCGAGATTCGGCATTCGCGTCATGTTGTAACCCAAATGCTGACAGAGTTCGATACGAATTGGTTCGCATTGTCGATTTACTTGCAACCCTTGTGAAGCACTGAGCAGAAGAAGAATTAGAACAGTGTACGCGTACATTTTGGATGGTCGTCATGCGCGGAGCGCGCATTCGGCGCTTTGCACGAGGTAAGTTCAAACAGTTCAACAACACGAAGACAACTGGCTAGCCAGACTAGCGCATCGGACTTAAGTAACAAGGTATGGTATATGTGTATTCTTTATGGGGCTCGGGTAGACTTGCACGATGCCCGCGGCGTGCGGTGGTATGCGGACCGGCTTGTTAGCGTCGCTTGCTTTTGTTGCTTCTTTTCATCTTTGGCTTTCTTTGCTTACTCGCACTGCAGTTGCAGCTGCCACGTCTTTCTCGCTTTCTTGTTTGACCTGACCGAGCCACGGAATGCATCGCAGCTTGTTGGACTAACAAGGTATCGAATTTGAATGATTACAACAGCGTGGAATGCAACTCCTCTTTTTTACTTTCCTCTCCGTTCGATAATTTAAGATGATGTTTGTATGCCTTCTGCGGGAAATGTTTGTTTATCAAATGGAGGGTGAAAACATAAAGCCAAAATTATACTGGAAAGTTTACACATGAAGGCGATCTGTTTATTTACAATATCAGCTTCACGTACATACGTTTGTTATTTAAAAAGCTTCCTGTATTTTAAGTTTTCGTTCAGGCGCACGCCATTGTAATGTATGCTAACGATGTGTAAACAGCGGCCGTTTAACGCGTTCGCATCACAGCTCTTAACACGTTTTCAACAAGGTATTTATTCGTATTGGTTTGGTTCATATATTATATGCATCGCGTGAGAATGTATTTAAACTTGTTTGGTTACCTAGCAAGCGCTTTTAGGGTTTATTTCTTATAAGAATTTATTTAAATATATAAATGCATAATTATATTGTACAAACTTGAAGAAGAAGGTAGCATCCCAATGTAGCAACTTATAGAACTAACTTAAATACTTACTGCTAAAAAGAAGTGTCTTCTCTATATTTTAAATTGGTACTTTCAAATAAATTAGTTTTAGATTCTCGTAATGAAGCTTTTAAACGATGGTTAATTCTTGTAATTCTTAGTAGTAAATATTTTACACATAATCTGGAAATTTTTTATATTTTTATAAATTTTTCGTATATGTATATACATTTTTCATTAAAAAAATTAATTTAATACATCTTTAATACATAAATTTACTTTGGAAGATACATTTGTAAAACTTTTAATATGAACGACATCTTCCGGTTATTGCAGAAATAAATGTAAACTCATTACAGATTTCTGTAATGGCTTGATACATTTTTAAAACTCCGCCGATAGATGTCGCTGGGTTAAATTGTAACCTTACTATGCCTTACTAGAAGAAAACTCCCAAATAATTTATATGGGTTTATTGAATAACATTAATAATGCATAATGCTTAATAGAAGCTGATATAAGCCTTATAAGTCTGTTATTCAATGGTTAAATCAATTAAATTGTATTAATTTTATTTTTACAAAATTGATCTCTTTATTATTTTAACTATATATTGGTTATTACATTAGAAATATTCACAGAAATTATTTTACGCAGGCATGCAAACATTTATATTGCATTGAATAACATGTTAAATTTGTATTATCATGTTCTTCAAATGAATTATATTCGTCAATATTTCAAGCATTTATTTTTATAATAACAAGTTTATGATATAACTCTGTAAATTCATAATTTGATATCATGTTTATCTTATAATGCTTATATGTAATTTCAATGTTGATAAGTAGTTATGACTAATCATCTCCTACTCATATTATATTTATCTCTCTATTGCTCTCTATTTATATACGAATTCAACATACTGATAAGAGAACTTATAACTTCGTAGCAGTGAGCTTTGTTACTGACCAAGATTATTAGTTCAACTTCAAAGTGCAATAGCGTTGTTGTTAGTGCAAACCAATATATTTTACGATACAAGTTCTTAAACTGAAAATGGAAAATAACGAGTTCTATAATATACTTTTATTGGGCGAAACTGGCGTTGGAAAATCAACTTTCATCAATTCTTGTTTCAACTATGTAAATTATCCTGATTATGAAAGTGCTAAATTAAAGAATAGCAAACTTGTTTGTCCAATTCCTGCGAAATTCGTACTTCAAAATAAGAACCGAGAAGTTATTATTGAAATGGGAAACGATTCCAACGAATCAAGTGAAATTGGAACAACTGGTACTAGAGGTAGGGTAAAGATTAAATGTAGAAGTTAATTTGAATGATAACCATATAAAATTAATCATGACATCATTTTAGATGTGAAAGAATACGTATTGAAAGTGAATGAAAATTATTTTCGTTTTATTGATACACCCGGTGTAGGTGATACAGGAGGAATGGAAAAAGATGACGAAAATTTACAAAGCATAATGACTCATGTAAATAACCTTGGAAAGTTGCACGCAATTTGTATTGTATTGCGTGCTAACGTCTTCATAATCACTCCTTACTTTAAGCATTGTTTAGAAGATATGTTAAAAAATCTGGATCCAGCTGCATCTCGTAATGTAGTATTTATGTTTACACATACTAGCGGCCATGATTACAAAGCTCCTGATACAATGGCTAATTTAAGAAATATTCTTAAAGATATGCCATCAATATCTCTAAACGCAAATCCCGAGTCTCCAGAAAGAAACGTGTTTTATTGCGACAATGAAGCTTTCAAACATTTAGTAGCTCGGCAAAAGAATCTAAAAGTGGCTGTAGGAAATGAACGAGTTATGCGGGAAAGTTGGAATATTTCTGCAAAATCTTGTATTGACTACATGAATTATATTATGGGATTACCAGAATATTTAATCAAAAAAGTGGATAACAACAGTGCATTACAGCTTGCCGCCGAAATGTTGCAACCACTTGCAGATGCAATCGATTATATTGATCATTACCTGTATTGTCTAAGCAAATCTAAACCAGGAATCCAAAATGATAAAAAGGGATTTTATATAACTACACAATATGCAGATATAACAGCGAGGAATATCCCGGCAATTATTTGTATTTCAGAGAATTGTAAAAATAAGGTAAGAGTCATACCACGCCAATTCATCCAGTCATATCACCCATATAGTGTCCGATTGATTAAAATTTGTTTATAGACAGGTATTATCGTTCTAAGAAACAATCTCAAATATTAATAGTTTTCATTAATATTTATTATTAAAATTTTTAAAAGTTGCACCAGACTGGTACTCAGAAATACCACCAGCGATAGTGTTCCTAACATCAACTTTATGAAAAAAGAAGTACCGAAAAACATGAAATTTTCTTACGCCATTATTTCTGCTAAAGATTTACCATTTTTAGAGTCAAAATTAACTAATTTTTTTCCAAAATATTTATTTAGCAACTTTGAGTCAAACAATCTTGGTACTCTCAAAAGGGTGTGATATCACCACTAATTGACTATGAATAGAAAAAAATGAAAATATCGGAGGATACCCTCTATAAGATAATCGCGTTTGAAAATTTCATGTTTTTCGCTATAGTTAATCGGAGATGTTAATTTTTTTTTAATTTTGCAACTCTGGCTAAACGCATTTCTCAGTACCAGTCTGGTGCAAGTTTTAAAACATTGATAATTTTTATCTCAAAAACTATTAATAATAGAAACCTCTTACATATTAGAGTTTGTATCTTAGAACGATAATATCTACATATAAAATATTTTAATCAAAATCGGATGCAATGGGTGACATGGCAGATTGAATTGGCGTGGAATGACTCCTGAGATAATGATTATTTTTTAATGTTTCAATAAAATTTGTTAATTTTATATATTTTTTTATAGAATAAAATATGCCAAGAACAATATTGCTTAAAGGAAATGCCCAAGCAATTTCTTGGGGCACCGGAATTACTGCAAAGTGAAATTTTCAGGAATCAAGAAAATTGTCAAGCATGTAAATGCCAATTAGAATATCACAAAGTTATATGTTATACAGTAGAAAATGGCGAACGGAAAGGATTTATTGAGGGAAAGGACAAAGGAAATGCTTTTGCAAAAAGAGAAATGCAAAAATTAAAAAATGAAAAGGAGATAATTTGCAGATGGCTTGCGAAATACGTATACTTTCTCAAGACTTCTAATGTTTATTCTACTGAAGATATTTACGAACGCTATTTGAGTATTCGGTTGGTACATATTTAATTTTTTTAAAGAGTCAAGGAGTCATGTGACCACTTTTTGATCAATGATTCTAGAGTTTTTTGAAACTATTAAATTTTTTTATTTCCAGTCTTCAGGCATCTACTAGTGGAACAGAAATGAAACAATTGGAAGATTTAATATTTCAATATTCTGACTTGATATCTGAAATCGAGAAATGTGCAAAAATGAAAAGCCGCAAAATTCCACCTCAAACTATTTTGAATTCTCTGGATAAGTTATATGCCCTTAATATAGGAAATAAAATTAAGGAAATGCACGAGTATGTACGTGAAGTAATCAATCAACAAGAAGAAAGTATTCCAAAACCATTTGAAGGGATTATAACTGCTAGCATGGAGTTTTCCGAACAGAAACCTCTCGAAGATCATTCTAATATGTCTTGTATTTCTGAAAATGATGACGATATAAATGACCGCTTGATGAGTTTAATACCAGAGCTCATTGAAAATATTCGAAGCGACAAAAATATTTATATTGATGATCGTCTTGATACTGCCTTGATAAATTTATTGGAAATGCGATTAAGCCGCATGCAAGAAAGTAAAAATTATTAATTAATACAGATTATAATTATTAATTATGTATAATTATAACAATACAAAATTACATATTAAACAATAAAATTTAATCGTCTCCAAACATTTCTTTTTCATCCCATTTGGGTAATGGTTCAATCTTGTTGTTATAAAACTCTTCATCGTCAGAAAAATTTTCTTTTCTTTCAACGGATTTGTTCTTGGGTTTATAGCAATCGACTAAACCCATGTAGTTATTACTTCTATTGTTCTTAGAATGTGTTTCAGTAGATCGAGAACAATGTGCTTGTTCATCATCGGAATCTTCGTTTAGTTGTGGGTAAAGGCTTTTCTTCTTG
The DNA here is from genome assembly GCA_030556245.1 of Falagria sp. GC000072. NCBI lineage: Eukaryota > Metazoa > Arthropoda > Insecta > Coleoptera > Staphylinidae > Falagria > Falagria sp. GC000072. Next base: position 6,007 of record JASKGN010020461.1, on the reverse strand, counting down.
TACGAATCTATATTTTGACGAGAGGGATGGTCTCTTGCATTATATTCTTCATCATCAATGGACTTACGACGAATTAAACCAAATGCACACAACTCTTCCCAAACAATTCTACGTACATCAGCTTCACTTAAAGAAGTCTTTGAACTATTCCCAATCGAATTACCGATTTTATCATTGCCATTTTCAAATTTACCAGAATCTAATAAATTTTTCATAACTTTCATATCGATGGATTTTTCCGAGTTAACAGATGTATTTTTTGGAGTAGAAGTAGCATTAGAAACTTTGTGCAGCTTTTCTAAATGTTCCGCTTGTGTAGCCAGTTTGACTTGTAAATGTAAATTTTGAATTTCATTACCATAGATGGGTATATTATATAATGAATCAATTGATTGTATTATATCGATAGAAGTCATTGGATTGACATGCTTTTTTACATAGTCCTTTAATTTTTTATGTGATTCTTTCATGTCATGATATCGTTCCAACAATTCAGAATCTGACAATGATTGTTGCCTGAAAACATTCAATGTTTAAAAGAGAAAAAAAATAATTTTAGAAATAAATATTATTGTTCACGCCAAGACTATAATGAACACATCAAATCATATACTATATGATTTTTGCAAATGAAGGGCGTCAATTTTGTGAGTAACAATGAAATCGTTACGTTTTAAGTTATTTAAATGGATCGTCTTTAATATTTTTTGGCGTGAACAAAATTCAACTCTTTAATATTTTCGTTATTAAAAATAATCATGCTTTGTTCCCACTGATGGTGCGTGCACTCTTAAGTAATGTACTTCTGATGAAACAAAAAAAAACTATTATCAGTTTCAAAAGTTCTAGTCCCTCCCTTTGAATAACTATAAAACAAAAACTATTTATTCTATATTTTCACTATATTTTGCGCGATGTGCATATTTTGCATAAACATGCTATTAAAATGGCGTATTTTTTTGTTTTAGGGGTAAGTTAAAGTGAGGGACCAGAACTTTTGAAACTGATAATAGAAATAATATGTAAATTGTTAAAGTTACGTTAATTTTTATGGCAATTAATTCAATAAGTTTAAGAAATTTTCAAACAATTGAAAGAGAAGTCTTGTGCTTTATTTAAGTAATTGCAGAATAGCTGCGATATACGAAATAGTTACCGAACACCTATCAAGGATGTGCCGATTTCTTCCCTGCACTGACCATCAATGGGAACGAAGTATTAAATCTCAATACTATTCTAATACTTGCCTTTGAATCAAATCGTCCAAATATTTTTCTATAAAGTCATTTTCTGGACATAATGAATTTGTCTCCAGATAATATGCAAACTTTGCTATCATGAAAGATAGCAAATCTAAATTCTTTTTGTGATTTGTATAATGTTCATGAAGATTTTGCATCATTTTCTGCCTCAATACTCTCAAGTCCATATTACTTTTTGCATCATAATTAAGTTTTTTATTATTGGTATGCAAAATGGTTTTGTAATACAAATGCTTATGCAGCTTATAACTGCATCCACAAATCATACACTTTTTATGCCTCATAACACGACACTGTTTCAATTGTTTTGCACCAATAACAGCTGTGGGTGTACTTCCCAAATGACAAGGATTATGACATATACTCTTATATACAAAATGTTTTTGATAGCCGGTCTAAAATTGAATCAAATATCAATTACGTTGCTATTAATTTCTTCTAAATTTACTTACGGTTTGAATATCAGTACATTTTGGACTACTGCAAACGGTCATTGGTTGCTTTAATTTGATCGACTGAATCTGTATCTCAGGTATGCATAGATACCGATCATATTCCCTTTGGTTCCATTGTTCTTTCTGAACTAATTCCATCTGCACTTGCGTAGCATACAAATTATCATATCCAAGATTCAGGATATCAATTAATGGTTGTGCCAATTCCCAAATTAAGCGACGAGCTTCATTTATTGATAAAGTTCCTTGCACTTTATATGGTGGTAAAGTAAGAACGTGATTTATTAAATTATGACATACCAGTTTAGAAACGTCCCAACTATTTTGCATTACCTTGTATTTGCCCAATTCGAAACCTACGCGTTTAGCTAATGCATATTTCAAACCTTCATTATCCAAACAAAAAGTATTTGACTTGTCAATAGTTATCTTCACGTCTTGTAAATGCGATATCTTATCCATGAGTCTTTTTAAATTAATAAGTGTATCCGGTGCAGTATAATCTGTCACCCGTGTGTTAGTGAACACATACAAGAAGTTCCTACTAGCAAATTTATCAAGTCCTTTCAAAAGCTCTAATAGACATACTTCAAAGAAACTATTTAAGACAGTCACATTGGGTTTCATAAAGAAGCAAAATCCATGAATATATTTAAATTGTCCAATGAAATTCAAAATGTTCTCAAAGTTTTCCATATCTTTTGCGACACCTCTGGAATCTCCAATTCCAGGAGTGTCCAATAGACGAATCATTGAAGTTCCATATTTAAAAATATAACTTTTGGGTTCTTCATAACCATTAAAATAAATTTTAAATATAACTATGATTTCAGTGATGAATTATAAATTAAATCCTTACCTTGTGTGGACGAATTTCCAATTTCATTGTCTTCATTTGTATCTTCTCCGAATTGAAGAAATTTGACGTCACCATCCTTAGTTTGTGCCGGAAATTTCACTCCAATTAAAGGGCTGAAGTTGGCTTTGCACATATCTTCGAAATTGGCATATTTACAATAAGTTTCAAATGAGTTGATAAATGTAGTTTTTCCTATGCCAGATTCTCCTAAGAGCAAAAGATTGATATATTTATCTTCTTCCATTTTGTCGTATGGGCGTGTAACACAGCTTGCGCACAGAGCGACTAAATCTAAAGTTATTTAATGATCGTATGTTATAAACAGCACAGTGCTTATCAGCACATATGACTCATGCGTTTTATCTGTTTCTATGTGCTTCAAGTGTTATTATTTGCGTCTTTTCAGTGCTACATAACTCTATATATAAGTACATAAATATCAGTTAGCTTAATAAGAAAGATAAATGTTTCTAATGAATTAATTGTATCATGCTTATTTATAAAATCTGCGAGTTGAAAACAGCATGATAAAATTTTATATCTGCATCTACAATATCCTTAACTCTATACATTTAATATTAATAATAACTAAATATAACCAACAGTCTCAACTGGTCTCAACTGAACTTTGTGTGACAATTCAAAAGTTGTGGTCGCGTGGACATAAATCTTTGTCAACACCCAATATATTCATTGTAATTCTTACTTCAATTTTATTTGTAATCTAACCTCGTCAAATGATTTCGGCTTATCTTATCAGCGTTTTATTTTTATATACATAACAAAAGACTTTCTATTTTGAGTCAAGATTGTGAATTGAATTATAAAGTGAAATAGGACGGTGCATAATGTGTAATAATGAAGTAAAATCTTTTTCCATTAGTTCATTATTCGCATTAAACAATCAAGATGATGGATATAATATTGTGCTATTGGGTGAAGGTGGTAATGGTAAATCAACCTTAATCAATTCTCTAGCATACTATCTATACCTTCCAAATTTTGACGACGCACTTAATTTCGGCGTCAAATGCTTAATTCCTACCAGTTTTTATGTTGAAACCAGTGATGGCACAGACAAGCAAATATCTGTAAACAAATATGGAAATGAGAACCAAAATGTTGTCAATTCATCAACTAAAGGTAAGTTATGAATATGATTATAATTCTTAATGCAGTTTAAAGGAGTTAGGTTTCGCATAACCTAAAAACTGAGTTAACCTCAATCATTTAGAACTAAACATCGGTTCACTTTAGTGATATTTATATTATTTCACATTTGTTATCGGAAACAATAATTACAAATCAATAAATTTATGAACTTATGACATTAAGGTGTCCTTAGTGTCCTTACACGATTAATTTTAGTCAATCGAATAAACCAAGCGTACTTGCACCTCATAGGTACCTCAAAGGCCTCAAAGCTATAAAATCAATATGAATTTTAAACTCTCTGTTTACGCTTGATTTAATTGTTTGCCTTTTTAATTAAAATAATTGATCCTGTAGAGACACCTTTAGAATTTTGTACATATTTTTAAATGGAACACCTTTACAATGTATACAATTTTATTTTCAGATTCTAAAATTTATTCATTCCGTACATTAGATAACAAAACATTTCGGTTTATTGATACACCAGGAATAGGAGAAAACAATAACAATTTGGATGACATACTTAATTTCATCAGCAAAATTAAAAAATTGCATTGTATATGTTTAGTTCTAAAGCCGGACGTAAATGTCATCAATCCGTACTTTAAAACTTGCTTATTACAACTCTTTACACGTTTAGAAAAATCAGCGAGTAGAAAAATTATCTTTGTCTTTACTCATACAAGGTGTACACACTATGAAGCTACTGATACTAAAGTCCTCTTGGGTCGCATTATCAAAGAATTACAAGCTGAGATTCAGATCGATATACCATTAGATCGTTCGAATCTTTTTTGTTTTGATAACGAAGGGTTTAAGTTTTTGGTGACACGGAATAATGGAGTTCGTTATGGTAACAGAAAGAACATTGAAAAAAGTTGGAAAATTTCAGTGAAATCTACTAATAAACTTCTAACTTATTTAAATGACCATTCGGAAGATAAAAAAATGTGTAGAAAACTTTCACAAGAAACATCCGTTTTATTTATATCCAAAAAGGATTTTACCTTAATGACACAATCAAACAGCAAATCATTATCCATGGAAGGTGATGAAGATGTCAAAGGAAATACTTCAAAATCGAAAACAAAAGTACGAAGGAATTCAGAAGGGATATCCGTTCGATCTGATAGGCATCGAGATTATGAATATTATAACGACGACAACTTGGAAAACAAAAGAGGATACAGAGATGATTTGAGAAAGTATTTTGTAAATGATTTAAGTATAGATACTTCGTCACTAATAACTATAAGTGACCCAGAAATAGATAAAAATCATCAGTTGATTATTGAATTGATACAACCATTGATTGATATGTTAATTTTTGGATTCAACCATCTTCAACGTTTTAGGCAAATAAAAAACGAATTGATGAAAGAAACATGTCTTGAAAAATTACTAATTAAATTTATTATCCCTGAAATGGATTTTGAGTTGATTAAATTGAAGAAACCTGCCACCGTGTGTACCAACTCCAAATGTATTGATATGGAAGTTGTAAGAAATATTATTAATTTCATAAATTATTTAATAAAGTGAATATGTAACATTTTAGGAAGACGATATACATAATATTATATTTAAGACTAAATGCCACAATCCTTGTCTTATGAAACGAATTAATCGAAATGCCCCTGGTCCAAATGATATTCGGAATTGTTCTATCATGAAAAACAAAGAGTGTTTGAAATGTGGATGTAATTATAAAATGCATGGGCATATATATTATCAAATTAAATTTCATTCAGGTACTAAGAACTGCAGGTTAAAATTTAATAGTAAAGATTTTAACGTAATACAGGAAAAATTATTAATAATTTTACAAGAACATTCTGCGCCATATTACAAAGGTATATTAGCCATTTTTAAAGCAATGGCAAAATTTGGTTTATACCTTAGGAAGAAACCTCATTGTCCTAAAAGAGATTTTTATGAGGAATACATGACCAATATGATCACAAGGTATTTGAAACATCAATCTTTTTCAATAATGTAATTGCAAATTTAAAAACAACTTATTTACAGGTACCAAATGGGAGGTATTGATAATTTATTGTTGTCAAAATACTATTTCATAAGGAAGACACATGAAATATATATGGAGCAGTTACAAAACCAAGAAACAAATATTCCACCTGAAACAATTACTTCAACTGTTGACACTTTGTTTAAGCTACCTATCTATGGTAACAAAATACATGAATTACATCAGGCAGTGCATCTAGCTGCCAAAGCAGAATACATAAATATATTATAAGACAATAATGTTTTTT
>JASKGN010020446.1:0-13788 GCA_030556245.1 Falagria sp. GC000072 | reverse complement strand
GAATTAAAAAAACTTTTATACAAAAATCGTAAACCAACAATAAATAAGGATGAAGAAATGATTGAAAAAATCTATAAAAAAATGACAACCAAATACGCTAGTTTAGTTGATAAATCTAAAAAATATACGTTCATCAATTTCATAATAATTATTGATGCTGCTGTGAATAATATTAAAAATATTGTTACAAAAAATTCTAAAGAACTTGAAAATATGAAAAAAACTTTAGATGAAATTAATAAGAAAATTAAATAATAAACATTAGTTTTAACCGCTCTTTAAAAGGAGCGGTTTTTTATTGGAAGGAAACTATGAATTTAAAAGATAAATTTACCCCAAATGTAAGAGAAAAACTATATATTTATTCTGGTATTTTAATAACTATGCTTATGGCTTTAGGTTATATTTCAAAAAATGAAGCCCCCTTGTGGATTAGTGCTTTTACTAGTTTGTTTAGTTTATTGTTTGCTATTGTTCACACTACAGATAAGCGCAGGATTAATTTTTATTCTTTTGTAGCTTGTGTTGCTTCTTTAGCGCAAATTTATGGGGTTTTAGACGAGCAAACAAGTATTTCTGTAATGGGTTGTTTAGCTGCTGTTCTTGGTGTTTCTACAGCTGCAATTAAAACGCCTGTTGATAGAAAAAAGAGAGGTGAATGATGGTTTGGGAAATATTTCCATTACTCCTGGGGGCTAATATTGTTTTTATGTTTATGCTTGGTAGAGCATTAATTTGGAATAAAGGGAAAAATAAAAGCATGGAAGCGATTGTCACTTTACACTTGAAAAGGATAAGTGAACTAAGTCAAGAAGTGCAAAACTTACAAACACAGTATGGTTCGTTAGAACATAGGATTACTACTTTAGAAGCTGAGGTTGGGAAGTGGAAAAGTTTATTTGAGAAAGCTATCGACCATATAAGAAAATTGAATATTTGGAGAGATAAGGGAAGTTCTAAAAGTGTTCCTGAACCGCATAAAGATATACAAGAATATTTATAGTTTTAATTGTGGGCAAAATGTGGGCAAAAACTTAATAAATTAAGTAAATCAATTAAAAAAACTATAGTTAATAGTGCATTTGAAATGGGGGTATATGGGTAGAAAAATAAACATGAGTTAATTTATTGTCGCCCTCTCAAGGCGGAAATGCGGGTTCAATTCCCGTCGGGGCTACTTTTAATTGTCAATAAAATTGATTAAAAAACTTTATTTAAACTTTTATAAAAATTAAAATTAGAATTATTGAATACTAATGCTATTTTACTTTTTTTAAATTCTTCAGAATCAAATTTTCTAAATTTTTCTTGGAATTCTGTTTTAGTTATTAAATTAATTTTGTCTATAGTAGTTCCGAAATGTTTAGCAAATAATTTTAAATCATTTTTTTTGTTATCTATGTTTTCTTTAGTTATGAAGTAAAACAATTCCATATCTTGAGTTTCAAGAAATGAATTTTTAGCTATTTTCAATACTTTTTTATCTGATTTATATGTTAATTTTTTAATAGCTATTTCGTATGGTAGCCATTTTATTTTATCTACCTCAGTATTTGCTACGAAATTCCCAGTAATAATCTTCGAATTCCAATAATAAATTTTCTTTATTTTGTTCTTTTTAAGTGGGTAACTTACTTCAGTTAAAAAATTGGTTAAAACAATTTCATATCCTGTTTCTTCAAATATTTCTCTTATTGCAGTACTGAAAATGCTTTCCCCTTTATCTTGTTTACCTTTTGGAATAGTCCAGTCATCGTAGTTAATTCTATGTTCTAGTAGAGTATAAAGAGTATTGTCTTTAGTTTTCCAGAGTACAGCCCCTCCTGCAGTTATACTTTTTTGTTTTTCAGAACTAAGTAAGACGTGTCTTTCTTTCATACGTGATAAATTTTTTCTATTTCAAATTGGAAGTCTAACTTAGCTTCATTATTTAGATGCCAAGTATTTTCAGGTGTTAATTCCCATCCTTTAATATTTTTATTTAGAGCTAAGCTTAAAGTTTTATCTAATTTATTTTTTAAACTAGGATCTTTTACCTCAACGAGAACCTCAATTCTGCGGTCTAGGTTCCTGTGCATCATATCTGAACTTCCTATTAAAAACTCATTATTGCTTCGGAAATTATAAACTCTTGAATGTTCTAAAAAACGTCCTAAGATAGATTTAACTTTAATATTTTCACTTAATCCTTTTATTCCTGATCTAAGTGAACAAATTGATCTAACTAAAATTTCTATTTTTACACCGGCATTTGAAGCCTCATATAGTGCGTTAATAATTTTTTCATCTACTATAGAATTTAATTTAATTCTAATTCCAGACCCTTTACCTTCCTTTTTAGCATCAATTTCACCTTGAATTTTTTCTAGGATTTTTTCTCTTAGAGTAATAGGGGCTACTAATATATTTTGATAATGTTGTGAATCTGAATAGCCAGTTAAACTATTAAACAATTCAGAAACGTCTTCGCAAATTTGTTCGTTAGCTGTAAATAATCCAAAATCTTCATAAATTCTAGCGGTTTTTGGGTTATAGTTACCTGTTCCAATATGGGTATATCTTTTTATAGAATTCCGCTCACGTCTTACAACTAAGCTTACTTTACAGTGAGTTTTTAGTCCGACAATTCCATAAGCTACGTGCACTCCAGCTCTTTCAAGTTTTCTAGCCCATGAAATATTATTTTCTTCATCAAACCTAGCTTGAACTTCAACTAAAGTAACAACTTGCTTTCCGGCTTCTGCTGCTTTTATTAATGCATCTACAATTGGAGAGTCTCCGGAAGTTCTATAAAGAGTTTGTTTAATTGCTAGTACATTTGGGTCTTCTGCCGCATTTTCGATAAATTCTTGAACGCTTGTTGAAAATGATTCATACGGGTGATGGACTAAAATATCTTCATTTTTTATAGAATCAAAAATGCTTTTTCCAGAATTTATTCCTCGAAATGCAGGGTTAGTTGTGGGTATAAAATTAGGATATTTTAAACTAGGGTCATCTATTTTATTATAGATTTCAAAAAGATCTGATAGATCTAAAAACCCCGGTATTTTTACTACTTCTTTATCTGTAACATCTAATTCTTTTTGTATTATTTCCAGCATCTCGTCGCTTATTTGGTCTTTAACTTCTAAACGAACAGGCATTCCGAATCGTCTTCTAGCTAATTCGCGCTCTAAAGCTTTTAATAGGTTTTCATCCTTATCTTCTGATACTTTAAAGTCTGCATTTCTGGTAATTCTAAAGGTTTGATCTTCTATTATTCTGAGTCCTGGAAATAGTTGATTCAAATGAGCGGAAATGATTTCCTCAACTGGAATATATGTATTTTCATCTACATTTACTTCAATAAAACGAGAAACATTGTTAGGTATTTTTATTCTGGCAAAAAGCTTTTTACCTTCTTTATTTATTAGCCTGACTCCTATATTCACAGATAAACCACTGATATAAGGAAAGGGGTGCGCTAAATCTACCGCCAGAGGGGTTAAAATAGGAAAAATTTCTTTATCAAAAATGTTTTTTAATTTTTCTTTATCGCTAGGATTTAATTCGTGCCATTTTAAAAATGAAATATTGTGTTCTTTAAGATTCTTAAGTTGAATTTCTTGAAATATATTTGAATGTTGTACTTGTAATTCGGTTGCACGTTTTCTAACAAATTCTAGTTGTCTTCTGGCAGATAAACCATCAGAAGAATAGAATTCAATTCCAGATTGATATCTCCTTATTAACCCTGCAACTCTTACCATAAAAAATTCATCTAAGTTTGAAGCAAAAATTGCTAAAAAGTTTAATTTTTCTAATATAGGCAAAGTTGGATTGCTTGCAAGTTCTAGTACCCTAGCATTAAAATCAAGCCAACTTAATTCTCTGTTAATATACAGTTCATTTAGGGAAATGTTTTTAAAATCAATATTATTTTTATTATTCATTAGTTTAAATTATAAATTCAACTACTTACTTTTTAAAGTGGGGTTACTGTTTTGTTAATTAACTTTAAAAAATTTTAATAGGGTAGTATTTTTATATGGAAAATAGTAAACAAAAAATTTTAGTAATATTTGGTGGTCAGAGCACAGAACATGAAATTTCTTGTATGAGTGCTAAGAATGTTATTTCTGCAATAGATACAAAAAAATATGAAGTTATAAAAATTGGTATTACTAAAAAAAATAAGTGGTTTTATGTTGATTTTGATTTAGAATCTTTACCTACTAGTGTTGAGGGGTTGCCATTTGTTCCTGATCTTGAGCACGAAGTTTATTTATCAAATAGTAAAGAAAATATTACAAAAATATTATTTAAAAACAATCGATTATCTTCTAAAGAATTTGATATAGTTTTTCCAATTTTACACGGAAATAATGGTGAAGATGGAAAACTACAAGGATTATTAGATTTTTACAGAGTACCATATATAGGTTGTGGTTTACTTTCTAGTGCTTTATGTATGGATAAAGGCATGGCAAATGAGATTTTAAAGTATTCGGGAATAAATAGCGGTAAATATTTAATTTTTAACATAAATCAGAGTGATTATATATCTGAAAAAATAAACAAATTAAAACCGCCATTATATGTAAAACCGCTTAGAGGTGGCTCATCTGTCGGCATTTCGAGGGTGGAAGATGTAAAAGATATAGATAAAGCTATAGCTTATGCATTTGAATTCGATTCGGAAATAATAATAGAAGAGGAAATAATTGGAAAAGAGATAGAATGTGGAGTTGTGGAATTAACTAACGGAGAATTAAAAGTTTCATTACCAGGAGAAATACACATTTCAAGCAAAAATAATTCTTTTTATGACTTTGATAAAAAATATTTAGAAAATGTATCTGAAATTTTTATTCCTGCAAGAGTAGATAATGAAGTAATAAATGAAATTCAAAAACTTTCATTAAATATTTTTAAAATATTAAAATGTGAAGGGTTTGCAAGAATAGATTTTTTAATTAACGAAAATGAAATCGTTTTCAACGAAATAAATACAATTCCAGGTTTTACCAATATTTCATTATTTCCTAAAATGTTTGAAAACTCAGGAATTGGTTATGAACAGTTAGTAGATTTAATTATACAAACTGGACTGAAAAAGAGATTATTTTTATAGAAAAATGTTAGAAAAGGAAATATTAAAAAAATTCATCAAAAAAATAAAATTAAATTCATCTACGATAATAGGGCCGGGTGATGATTCAGCTTATCTATCTTTTCCAACAGGAGAAATAATTATTTCTACGGATACTTTTGTAGAAAATATCCATTTTAAAAAAGAGTGGTCATTGCCTAATCAAATTGTAGAAAAATCTTTGAAGCTTAGTATTTCCGATATACTTGCAATGGGGATTACCCCCACATCATTTTTGTTAACAATCGGTTTCCCGTATGAAAATGAGAATGAGCTAGTAGAATTGCTTAATATTTTTAATAATGAGGGAAATAAAATCGGTATGGATTTAATTGGCGGGGATTTAGTTAAGTCATCAATATTTTTTATTTCCATTACAGTTTTAGGGAATAAAAGAGAGGGAGATAAAGTAAGGAAATTAAGAGGATTAAAAGAGGGTTTTGTTTTAGCGGTTTCTGGCGAACTAGGATCTAGTATGGCAGGTTTAAAATTGCTTGATAATAATTTGCATATATCTGACTATTTAATTGAATGTTACAAAAATCCTCAAATTAACTTTAGTGCTTTAGAAGAGCTTAAAGCACTTGATAATGTTTTATTAACAGATATAACAGATGGTTTAGTTTCGGAACTATATATGATGATAGGGGAAGATAATTTAGATATTAAATTAAAAAAAAATCTTCCTAAAAATGAAAGACTTAACTTAGTCAAAAATCATTTTCCAGATATAGAAAGTTTTGTATTGAATGGAGGTGAAGATACAGTATTTTTATGTGCTGTTCCTTTTGAAAAAAAGATGTTTTTAACAAATTGGACCATAATTGGCAATGTAAAAATTTCACAAAAAAATCAACCTGGACGAGTGCTTGATTACAATGGTAAATACATAGAAAATAGAGGCTGGGATAGCTTTAAAATAAAGAAAAAGTTAAATGAGTAAATTATATACAAGTATGCATTCAAAATGGCAGGAAGTATTTTCGCCTATTAAAAAAGAATTTTTAATTTTAGAAGAAAAAATATTATTAGAATCTAAAAAAAATATTATTTATCCAAACTTTGAAAATATTTTAAGAGTATTTCAAATGCCTCCCGAATTAATTAAAGTAATAATTGTTGGACAGGATCCATATCCAAAAAAAGACCATGCTATAGGCTTAAGTTTTTCGGTAGATAAATCTTTGAATATACTGCCTAAAAGTCTTAAAAATATCTTTATAGAATACCAGAACGATCTAAATTATGAATATCCTTTAAACGGGGATTTGTCTAGTTGGGAAAAGGAAGGAGTGTTTTTATTGAATACTGTCTTAACAGTTGAAAGAGGTAAGCCTAACTCACATAAAAATTTTGGCTGGGAGAGAATCACAGATTATGCATTAAAATATTTAAATAATAACAGACATAATTTAGTCGCGATAACATGGGGTATGTCAGCCCAAAAAATAATGACAAAGTACAAAAATATTTATCAAATAAAAAGCCCACACCCATCGCCATTATCTGCATATCGTGGTTTTTTGGGGTCGAAACCATTTACCAAAACAAATGAATATCTAATTTCAAAAAAAGTTCCCAAAATTAATTGGAAACTGAATTAACCTCTAGTGACTTTTCCAGCTTTAATGCAGGAAGTACAAACACGAGTTTTTCTTACGGTGCCAGGTGATACTAATGCTTTTACAATTTGAATATTAGGGTTCCAACGTCTATTAGTTCTACGATGTGAGTGGGAAACTGATTTTCCGAAACCAGGTTTCTTTGCACAAATTTCACAAACTGCAGACATGATACTCCTATATTTTCTAAAAACTATCTTTATATAATACTTGTTTTTGTAACAAAACGCTAATTATTGCGTTAAAATATTTTCAATAACAATAATACTATGAATTTTCTAAATAATAAATTAAAAGATATTTTGGATCCAAATTTCGCAGAAGATTTGGAAAAAGAATTAGGTCTTTGTACCGTAAGTCACCTTATATATTATAAGCCCTACAAATATTTATATAATGGAAGTCTTGATGTTGAGAAAATGCCTGAAGAGGGGGCAAGGATTACAACAATAGTTAATATAATCAATATTCAATCAATTCCGATGAAATACAAAAAGGGAAAATTATTAAAACTAGTTGTGAAAGATGAGAATAGGGAGCTGCAAGTAACATTTTTTAATGCTGCATGGATGCTTAGAATTTTAAAAACAGGAGATCAATTACTTCTATCTGGAACTGTAAAGTACTTCAATAACTCATTACAATTATCTCATCCCAGTTGGATAAAAATACCGAAAGAAGGAAATTTTACTGAAGATATTACTTCAAGTAATTCACAAATAACTGAGATTATTAAATCTAAAAACCCTGGTAGGCTGTCTTTTGAAGATTTAAAGAAAAAAATAATTCCAATATATCGAGGAACAAAAAATATTCAAACTTGGCAGATTTGGGATGCATTAAAAATTATTTTTAGTAATGAAATATCACTTTTAGATATTGTGGATGAAAACTTTCAAAAACAAAATCAACTTATAAGTACTGTTGATGCGATAAAAGAAATACATTTTCCTACTAGTACAGCAAAAATAAATAAAGCTGAAAAAAGATTGAAATTTGATGAAGCTTTAAGCTTATTATTAATTATGCGTGAAAAACGCAAAGCATTGAGTAGTTTAAAAGCAATTACAGTACCAAATCATGAATCGAGCTTAGAAAAAATATTCCTGAAGAATTTAAAACTTTCATTAACAAATGGTCAAAAAAAAGTAATTTCTGAAATTGCTGAAGATTTAAGTCTTGGAATTCCTATGAATAGACTTTTACAAGGAGAAGTGGGAACTGGAAAAACTTTAGTAGCTTTTATTGCAATATTGAGATTGATTTCAAATAACCATCAAGCAATTTTTGTAGCACCAACTGAAGTTCTTGCAAAACAACATTATACTTCTATAAAACAATATTTATCTTTGCTAGAAGGAGACGTAAATAATAAAAATACTATAAAAACTGTAATTTTAACTGGGAATATGACAATTAAAGAAAAAGAAATTGCATTACTGGAAATTGTTTCTGGTGAAGCAAATATCATTATTGGTACTCATGCTTTATTTTCAGAGAAGATAATTTTTCAAAATTTGGGATTTATTGTAATAGATGAACAGCAGAGGTTTGGAGTTGAGCAAAGGAATGCTTTATTAAAAAAAGGAAATTTTGGAAAGCCACATATCTTATTTATGACCGCAACTCCTATCCCAAGGTCGATAGCATTAACAATGTTAGGAGATATGAAAGTATCAACCTTAAAAGAATTACCTTTTGGTAAAAGAAATATAAAAACTAATGTAGTGTCACTTTCAGAACATCCAAAATGGCTTTTAAGAGTTTGGGAAAGAGCTTTTGAAGAAATTCAATCAGGAAATCAAGTGTATTTTGTATGTTTTAGGATTGATGAAAAGGAAGCTGTAAAGGATAAAGAAATATTTTCAGCAGAAAAACTATATAATTTTCTAAAAGCAGGTCCTTTAAGCAAAGCTAAATTAGGATTGTTACATGGAAAAATGGAAATCGAAGAAAAAAATTCGGTTATGCAAAAATTCCAATCAGGCGAATTCCAAGCATTAATTGCAACCTCTGTGATAGAAGTTGGGGTAGATGTTGCTAAGGCAAATATGATTTCTATTATGAATGCTGAAAGGTTTGGTATAAGTCAACTGCACCAATTGCGAGGGCGCGTAGGAAGGAAAGGGCAAAAGGGGCTTTGTCTTCTTGTGACATATGCCAAAAAAGAATCTGAAGCATTTCAGAGATTAGAAGCTATATCAAATGAAGATGATGGTTTTAAACTAGCTGAATTAGATCTTGAAAATAGAAAAGAAGGTGATATTTTAGGAACAATGCAATCAGGTAGAAAATCTACACTTAGATTTCTTTCATTTACAAATGATATTAATTTAATTGACCTTTCTAGTGAATATATTTTTCATAGTAAAATAGATTTCAGTAAAAAAAAGTATAAAGAATTTATTTTCCAAGTTTTAGATGTTTCGCAAATACAATTTTTAGAAAAATATTAATTAACAATTAATAAATTAACTACATAAAAAAATAAAAGTATATATCTATAAATAATAAGTGGAAACATTTTTTTATGTCGAAAAAAATTCTTGTCCTAGTTTTATTACTAGTTTTTGGTAACTTAAAATTTAACAACTTTGATGAATATTCAAAAATACTAGTTTCAAAAAGAGTATTTTTTGATGTATTAAGTGATATAAAGCTTAAGCAAAATGAAACTGTTAAAAAGTATAACAGGGAAGAATTTGGCACTGCATGGACTGATTTGAATGATAATGAATTTGCTCACAATGGATGTAATACAAGACAAGATATTTTGTACAGAGATCTTAAAAATAAAAAAATTGAAAACAAACAAGGCTGCAAAAAATCCTTAGTAGAAGGAGATCTCAATGATCCATATTCTGGAAATAAACTTCATTTTTCAAAAAAATATCCTAAATTTATACAAATTGATCATATTGTTCCACTCTCATATTCTTGGAAAATGGGGTCATCGAATTGGACATTAAGAGAAAGGGTTAATTTCGCTAATGATCCTAATAATCTTATAGCAGTTTCTGGATCTATTAATAGAATTAAATCAGATATTCCAATCGGTTCTTGGATACCTAAGAATAAAAAATTTATATGTAATTATATTTGGAGATTTTACTTGGTTTTGTTTAAATATAATTTAAAAATAGACTATTTGTCCAAAAAAAGATTTATAAATCTTTCTCCTAAATGTTTTAAACTTTATTAGTAATTGAAAAAGGAAGTTTTTATGAAAATAGGCATTCTTGGAGGCACATTTGACCCCCCTCATATTGGACATTATATAGTGGGAAGTCAGGTATTGAATCAGCTAAATTTAAGAAAAATTATATTTATTCCAACTGGTTTGTCCTATCATAAATCTGAAATTAAAAAAATTACCCCAAGTAACATAAGATTATTGCTTTCGAATATTGCTTTTAGTGAAGAAGAAAATTTTTTAGTAAGCGATGTTGATGTAAAACGTGAAGGTTCTACATTTGCTGTAGATACTTTAAAAGATATTAAAGAATTAAATCCTGAATATGAAATATTTTATATAGTCGGATTGGATACATTTAATACTATTTTAAACTGGAAAAATTATGAATTATTATTCAAGTTAGCAAAAATTGTTGTCGTAAATAGGCCAAATTATGAAAAAGATACTCATGTAGTTGATAAGCTTACTTCAGATCAAATTAATAATTTAATTTTTTTAAAAATACCTAATATAGATGTTTCATCAACATCTATACGAGAAATGATAAAAGACAAAAAATCTGTAAAATATTTAATGCCAGAAAAGATAATTAAATATATTAATGACAATAAAATTTATTAAAAGGATTAAATGTTAAGTTCAGAAGAAAAAACTAGAATTATTGCAGACTCTGCGATAGAAAAATTAGGCACAGATGTAGTATCAATAGATGTTGCAAAGCAATTTGGAATTATAGATTATTTTGTAATAATTACTGCTAAAAATGCAAAACAAGTATCTTCCATTGCAGATGAAATTGAACTTAATTTACACAAATATAAGCTTAAAAGAAAACAAATTGAAAAAACAGAAGAAAACGATTGGTTACTTATTGATTACGATGATGTAATCATTCATATTATGCAGCCTAATTATAGAGAATTTTATGCAATAGAAAAACTCTGGAAAGATTGTCCTATCATTGAGTTTAAAAATGATTAAGGAAGTTGTTTTCATACGTCATGGTGAAACTGAATATAATTCAAAAGATATAGCTCAAGGGCAGTTAGACACACAATTAACTAAGATAGGTATTGAACAAGTTAAGAAATCAATACAAGGATTATCAAAATTCAAAATAGAAAAACTATATTCTTCTGATTTAGTTAGGGCAAAAGATACTGCGAAAATAATTGGCAGAGAATTAAATTTAGAAATTTTTTTAGATAGAAGATTAAGAGAAACTAATTTGGGTCTTTGGCAAGGGATTTCCAAAGACGAGCTAATAATAAAAGAACCAAAAAATAGAGAATTATGGCTAAAAGATCCAGAATTTGTCCCACCAAATGGTGAATCTAAAATGGAAGTTACTAAACGATTTGAATCATTTTTTAGAGAGCTGAACATTAATGCAGAAATTATTGGAATTGTTACGCATGGAGGTTTGATAAGTGCTGTAGTCCCAAAATTATTAAATTTGCCTAAAGAGAATTGGAGAAGTTTTAGAGGAATTGGTAATGCTTCTTGGTGTTCGATTCTACTAAATCAAAGTGATAGTACTTGGATTTTGAAAACTTGGAATCCAGAATTTGAAAATATTTCAGGCTTAGCATGATTACAATTTTTGGAGATTCACTAACCTTTTTTGGACCAAAAGGAGGATTACCTTCAGATAATATTGAAATCTGGCCTAATAAATTAAGTAAATACATAAAACAAACTTCTTCTTTATATGCAAAAATTGGTTGGACTATGCGTGATGTTTGGTGGGCAATCACAAGTGATCCAAATATTTGGAGAGATATTGCTAAATCTGAATATATTATTATTGCTGTAGGGAGTATGGATTCTATGCCATCTGCAGTGCCTTCATATATTAGAGAATCAATTAAATTTATTCGACCTGTTTCGTTAAGAAGAATTTTTCGGAAATTATATAAAACAATTCAACCTAAAACTTCAGGATTTATATGGCCACAAGCATTACCACCGAAATTAACAAAATTTTATTTAAATAAAATTGTAAAATCAATTTCTGTTCTAAATCCAAAAGTCAAAATTATTTTATCGTTACCCAGTGTCCATAATGCAAAATTTTATAATGGAAAACATCCAGCTAGATTAAGAACTTTAAATCAAATTAAATCTTTTGCAATCGAAAACGATTTATCCTATTTAGATATAGGAGAAATTGTTAAAAAGCATATTTTGGATACTGATAATAATCCTGATGGAATGCATTGGAGTTTTAAAATTCATGAAAATGTGGCTAAGGGTTATGCAAATTTACTAACAGATGTTAAATAATCCAATAATAGTATTGTTTTAATTTTAATTAATCTATTTCGAGATAATTTATATTTATGGGGAAAATAAATGACTATATTCAAAATATAAAGAACAATTTTAGTTCAAAAAAGATTTTATTGTTTTTTGTAGGTTTTTTAATTATTGTTACTTTTTTGAATATTTTTAAACAATATAATAACGAAACTCAATTATCAGAATTCAGTAGTATAAATCAGAAAATGTTAGAAGATATTGATCCTGAATTAGATAATAAAAAAATTGAACAAATTGCAGTGAGTATTGTTGGTAATATAAAAAAACCTGGAATGTACTGGTTATCAAATGACTCCAGAGTACAAGATTTAGTTAATAGGGCTGGTGGGTTTACAAAAAAAGCAGATATGAAATGTATTAATCTTGCAAAAAAGCTTGCAGATGGAGAACAAATTACTATTTTTTCCATTTTTGAAAATAAAAATAATTTGTCATTATCAATAAATAAAAAAGAAAAAAATACTGAAAATAAAATAAATATCAATAAGGCCTCAGAATCTGAAATAGTAACCTTGGATGGAATTGGTAAAAAAACTGCAGAAAAAATAATTAACTGGAGAGAAATGAATGGGCCATTTGCAGCTATTGAAAATATTATGGATGTGGCCGGTATCGGTATATCAAAGTTTGAAAATATAAAAGCAAAAATAACAGTATAGATGACTATAAACAAAATTCTTCTAGTAACGATTTTTTTTGTACTATTAACAGTTTTTAGGCTTAAATTACAATTACAGTTATATCAAATAATAATAATCTATTGCTTGTTAGTAGTAGTTTTAAATATTTTTTTAAAAAAAGAAGAATTTTTTAAGCTGGTAATTGTGTTAAGTATATATTTTATAGTGCTAATATTCTCAATTGAAAATACAATTTCTAATAATAATAAAAAATTAATTCAAGAAGCATACAATACGAAATTGATAGTTGATGTAACTAAAAAACAAGTTTTAGGAGAATTAACATCAGATCCTAAACCAATTTTCCAAAAAGATAAAATTAGTAAGCAATATATTATAAACATAAGATTTTTTATTATTGAAAAACAAGAAATTTGTGTGAATAAAATATTTGTTTCAAGTAATGATTATT
Organism: Falagria sp. GC000072; assembly: GCA_030556245.1. Classification (NCBI taxonomy): domain Eukaryota; kingdom Metazoa; phylum Arthropoda; class Insecta; order Coleoptera; family Staphylinidae; genus Falagria; species Falagria sp. GC000072. The sequence goes on along the minus strand of JASKGN010020446.1, from coordinate 422 downwards.
GGACTAAACTTCAGAAAAACGAGTTTATAGTATTTAAAAAAGATACTATAAACCAAATAATTACTTCTAGTAGTTTAGCTAATATTAATGAAATTCCAATTAAGAATTTTAAAGCGAATGGGATGAAAAATATAATAAATCAAATACGAAGTAATTTTTTTGAAAAAAATGGATTTAGGTTTACTACTGAAGGACAAGCTCTACTTAACGGTATGATTTTTGGTAGTACTATAGATTTTTCGCCTGATCAATATAGTTCTTTGAAAGAAACCAATTTATTACATTTAGTATCAGTTTCTGGTGGTAACATTTCTATTTTGCTTGCTTTATTTATATTTATATTTAAATTTATTGGTGTAAATAAATTTTTAAGACTAATATTATTAACTTTAATTTTAATTATTTTTATGCAGTTAGTTAGA
>JASKGN010020425.1:0-11447 GCA_030556245.1 Falagria sp. GC000072 | reverse complement strand
TGATATTAAAATGTTTGGTTACAAGGCACTTTCCAGTAAAACGCCACAAAACCACAATCTCTTTTTAATATCAGCTTGGCTCAGTTCTGCGTATGTATATTTATTCGTCCTTGTCGTTGTGTCTAAAGCGGTTGTGGCTGACCAACTTTAATCTATTTATGCGACCATAGCTGGACTCACTGCATGTAATCGCAAACCACATCATGAGCTTGGAAAAGTTTATGTTTATGAGATATATTAATAATATTATCGTTTTCCTCATGAAACATAGGTTTTTCTACTAAAATTAATTTCTAACGAATTAGTTAAAATTAAAATTCATGAGAAACAATTTTCCAGAACGCTAATAATAATTAAAATGAAAATTGCAAAATTAAAAGTAAAATAAAACAGAGGTACGTTTCGCTTCACGTTTTACGGATACAATTACCTTCCATCTCAATTGTAAATTTCCAAATTTAAGGATTTCCATTTCCATACGAAAACCCCAATTCCATTTTATGTGTCTTATTCCGTTCTTCGTCGGCTTAAGCTTATCTTAAACGCGTCGAATAAACGTCAATTAGACGATACAAGCATTCCCCTGACACTGGCAAACCGTCCCGAATGGCAAATATGCAATTCGTCCTTGTGCGTACGTGCGCGTCGTTAATATTTAATGGAAAACGCAAACAAAGTCAGACACAATTTATATACGAAGCGAAACAACGTCCGAATGAATTGAAACGTTTCATTTGCTTCGTTTAGTTTGCTCATCATACTCATTGTTCTTTTTATTAGAGTCTATTTCCTGTTAGGGGATTATAAAGATTTTAATTTGAATACAACTCTATAGACTAGTTTAATTTTTCTATCTTTCCGATTGGAAATTGATGAATAATAAAAAAAATATTTTCAATTTAAGATTAAAAATTGCTGTAGTTTTTATTGAGGTTTGTTTATATTTAGTTTACATCTATTGGGGTTTTAACAAAAATATTTTTTGAAATATGCAACTCATGCATAGTCATATTTACTTTTAGTGTTTGTAGTTTTTACTCTGAAAAAAAATTGAAAAAATAAAATAAACAAACCAAACAAAATCCAAATTGTTATTTGCAATTTTTAAAAATGCAAAAAGTAAAAAAGTTGTCTATTTAATCCATATAGATAATTATTGTTAGCTAGAGCATAAATGTATAAAGCCACAAGACTAAGAACCATATCAAACGATACATCTCGTCAAAGTAATATCATCGTGTTCATAGGCAGAAGCATTATGTGCTTTCACCTGCAGGAGTTGTACAGAATGAAATTTGCACAGGATGTCTGACAATCTCTACTCCGACATCTTTGTTTGCTTCCATGAGGTTTATATCCAGCTATATCGAACGTCGAATTTTCCACATGATTGATCATCCTTCAAATTTTCTATTCGGAAATCTCTATATAAGCAAGCGGGCGTACCACAACGCATAAACTAGATCACATCAAATTGAGAACCGCACAGGCATGAGCAATCCATACAGAAATTTGTCATTTTTTCTCTTAACTAGAATAAATTTCAATAAAATTCTAAAATTTCCAGAAATTATTAAATAGTTTTATTAGTGAATTAAACTTTGCACAGGCAAACTTTCTCGAATTTCCTGCAGAAAACTTACAATAACAACGGAAACTGTATAATCATATTGCGGGGGTGACAATGCGGCAAAGCAGCACAGGCGTTTCCCAGTTAAATTAATTTCCCTTTCAACTACTACTTCCTCTTGTTTCATCTCTTCCTCCTTTACTAATTTCTTGCACCTGTACCATACAACTTTAACAATAATTTACTCATCATCTTTTTGATTTTGTAATTAATTGACTTTTGATATTTGAAGAAACAAATTGTGAATTTCTACAAACAAGATTTATATATCCCAACAAAGAATTAACCCGTCAACATTAATCACGTCCTGACCATTCGCACTTTGTCCCTCCTTCTGCTCCCTTTTTACTGAGATAAGACTATTGTAGATAAAAAATTGCACAACACCAAGTTGGCTAACCAACAGTTTAAACCGACCGCAAAGTGCAAAAAGTTGAAAACTCCGAGAGGCGTCTTGGGATTCGCAGACGGATCTAAATTGAAACTAAAAAATCAGTGTGAATAAAAAATCCAATGGGAGCTAGGGTTGGTTGAGAGTAGAGCAGTGCTCTTTTTAATATCTCTGCTGGACTCGTAGCAACGAGTGAGGATTAGTTGGGTTTGTCGTCACTGCTGAGCTGAATTCCAGGACATTTCCATGTGGAGCTGTCTAGTAGGTTTTACAGTTGAAACTTCAAGGACTGTAGGCAAAGACAGACCGGTAGGATAGATAAATAATTCATACCGAAAACAGATTGGCTCGAAATTGATTTTGTCCAAGTGTTGTTTCATCCACTATGCAATTCATCCGTTGGATTATTCAGGCTAGGTTAGAAAAGTGGAAAATGAAGAAAGATGTGCGTTAGTTAGCCATTCAAATGGCATATTTCTAATGTTAGTTTGTTGGCGGTTGCGTTATCTCCAGAGGCACGAGTTTAAATTATCTATAATTTATGCCCAGCATGATAGTATTTGCTGACCTCCAAGTTGGGAATACACGAACGTATATAAATCTACGTTATCCGCTGTGTGTTGTTCTATAATTTTCTATTTGCTGTTGCTTCTTGTTTGCGTCCTCTTCTTTGGCTGGCGACGGGGTGCAAAAAACGCCTTTGGTCGCCCCTAGGATGTTATTACATTAAAATAACTCCGGAGATATATCAAAATTTAGTAGTGCGGTTAGGAATGGTGGTGGTAGTAGAAAGAAGGGATGGAGGACCTTCTACAAGGTGAAAGATAAGGAGACCAGTGTGACCCGATATGATAATATATCCATATTACGCATCTCGCCACATGTTTAACCACAAGAGGACGCTACTTTACCTCGTAAGCTTCCCTCTCATAAACCACAATCCTTCGGGACATCTTTTCATTTCACATACGAATATTACGACTGGGAGGTAAATTTTTAGATTCAAATCAAAAATAAAAAAAAGTCTCTTGAGATAAAAAAAAAATTTTTTGGGTGATCTTTTAGAAATTTTGTTGATCCATTAGAAATTTTAATGATGTCCTAAAGTTTCTAGTTAGTTGTCTTCGTCGTCAGGACAACAACAAGAAGTAAGTAAGGTTGATACAAAGGTGCGAGTAGCATTTGGCGTTGATTCAATTAAATACCGAGCAAGTTTCGTGGGATACACTGTTAAAGTTCTCAGAAATAATAACGATACGTGTTTGCGATAATATATCTTTAGCAGCATGTTAAGAGAGAAGGCACACAGAGGGAGGTTAATTTATGAAGTTTTCGGCGGCGTATCGTGATTAACATGCATCTGCGCAACAATGCCAAGACGTACATCCTTTCCCTGCCAAAAGATGCGAACTTGGGCAATTACTGAAGTCAGCCAAGGTGTATTCAGTTTACGCCTGAATTATTAAACTCCCTTCATGTTATCAGATCTTCTTTTGGTTCACTGCATTCCATCTATATACTCCCTTTCCAAACAAATACCAAGTCGACATAATTGCATGTAGGCGCTACTTGAATTCGACACCAGTCGCGTGCGAAATTTCCATTTCTTTCATGAACTCAGTCGTTTCGTCTCTTTTACTGGGCATATAGGTTTATGTCAAGCATCAATCATATAAGTGTAACTGTAGTAAATTCAAGTCTCTCTTGAATCCTTGGTTGACTCTGTGTGTATTCTGTTTACACACACCTGAAGAATGCCTACGAATGCAATGATTGATAGTCATACATTTTTCTTTTTGAATTGCGTATGGAAAACGTCCTTGGATTCTTTGGTTTTTATAATGAAGGAAAAGATATATAGAAGGCATAATGAATTTTTTTTAGATTTTTAAAAAGAAGCACGTAATTCATAAATGTTAAGAACTAAAATATGTATTGACGAGTTGATATTGACGAGTCGTGACCTGTCACCAAAATGGAAATTCCTATTTTGCTTAAAACAATTTCCAATTTCAAATGTCTACAACCAATATGTTCCTAAAATAAACCAAGAGTCATTTTTTTTCGTTTCTTATTTTTTTTTGTGGGGCTTTTAGTCAAACCCAATCGACATGTTCAACATCGTTTTTCACTTGTCAAAAGAGTCTTGCAAATACCTAATGTTCTAAAAATTCAATTTTCTTCATTTTTTAGATTTTCCAAATTATAACTGTTGAGTTTTTAATTTAAAAATTAAACAACAGTCAATATTTTGCAAACAAAGCTAATATGTTGAAGGTACAGAAGGTAGTCAGCTGAGTTATATGTTTCGAGGGGTTTTTGGGGATAGTAGCCAGCTAGCAAGAGAGAAACCGAATCTGAAAACGCAATTAATGATGTAATACTGAAAATAACGACCTCCCGAACGCAGCCACCAAGAGAAGAAATTGCTCACCGGAGCACATTTTCCTTCAATTAAACGCTCGCCTGTAGCTGACAAAACAAATAATTGTACGCCCGCACAATACCATTGCTTACTCGACGTCTCCATTCGCTTTGCTCATTTTACGAGTACATCCATCTCCGCAAAGTAATATCTATAGCAGTATATGTTTACTATTGTCGATTGTTTATATTTATTTATTCCTTTTACTAAGGTTGATTATTATCATTATAGAAATTGCTGGAAGCTAATAATATTTTGTTGGAATTTTTTTAAGTTTAAATTGTGTTAAGGATAAAAAATTGCTTTTCACTTATAAGCTTTGATGTGTATTGATATGAAAAACGTTGATAGTCAGTCAGGCAGTTGGCGGGCGAAAAATGCACACCTTTGGACAACGTAATGGTGTCAGCTGGAGGGGCGGTTAACTGCAAATGTTCCAATGCTTATAGGGTGTTTGTATGTGTGTTTTAAACGCGTTCTGGCGGTGGTGCGCTAATGGATTTTTAATGTGAGATTTCAACCGGTGCACGTGCTTCTTCTTCTTCTTTCTAGCCTCCTTTTGCTTTCTTCTGAAACAAAATCTAAAACTAAAATCATTCTCACATGTAAAATATTTTTTATTAAGACCTTCAAAATTTTAAATTTTAAATTTGAAGTTTTTTTATAATGAAGTGAAATAAGTTTTCACAAGTTTGAAGTTTAAAGTTCTTGGTACTTCTTCAAAAATGTATTAACATTTTTGTATTCGTTCAATCTGCTGCAACATGAGTTCTTATGCATTATTCGAACTTAGGGAAGAAACACAGCATTGGATAAATAAATTGTTTGCATCAATCAATAAAACAAGGAGCAATTTCTCCAGATTTTGAAGAGGTCTGGAAGTTTTGCGATATGCCAACTTATAAATAATTACATAACTGACGTTCTGTTTGAAATCTTATTTTTTCTTTCTCGTATCTGTATTTTGCGCAATGCAATCTCTTTGGAATTTATTTATCTCAATTTCTAGATTTCTAAAAATCAAAATTTGAATTGACTTGTCAAATCCAGAAATTAAGGATTTCTTTTTTCAAAATAAAATTATTAAATCTGAAACAAAAGAGACACGTAGAGACACGTCGTCCTCGTAGATAAACGTGCCTTGTAAAATATATCTTCTCATTAAACGTGAACTTTGGTTATTAATTAAAAACATTGGCCTTTGCCTCTGGCAAAATGGTAAAACCAATGAGGACTGCATTTACCGATGAATATTTCATACAAACTTGCGGTGAATATTGTATGTAGAAGAGTATAAGAATGGCATCCGACTCTGTTCATGCCTTGTAGTTATCTCAGCATGATGTTCTCTCCCGAAAGCGCATATTATTATTATTATTATGGTTGGCGGGACGGGACAGCTTTTTATGCATTGGGTCCGAGAGCACTTAGACCTCGGCTGGTCGCATGCTCGTCCTGAATATTTTATTACTTATTTATAAAATATTGAGGATGGCATATACTCTATACTAAAAGTAACATGATCTATTCTGATTTTAAATATAAAATAGATAAAAATTTTCATTCTACTATTTTAAATCAATATGGTTATGGTTAGTCTAAATTTTCTCTTTTGATTAATTAACGTATCTAATGAATATGGACAGAAACAGTTTTGAACGTGCGCACGTGCTTATTATCTATTTCCGGTATTAGCACAGCGCTTTAACTCCGGTACATAATCATTTAAGCCTGCAAGACAATGGCACACAATGGCTAATTAGGTGGCATCGAGCTGCTAAGCAAATGCAACAAGCAACCAGCTATTCCCAGTACTAACTATCAACTAGCTAAATAAGTAATATCAGCAACACTAGCAAAATACAACGCCGATGCTCTCGTATATCTGGCGCATTTGTTCTTCCATTGTGGTGATAACTTTGCTATAGTTTAATCTAATTATCTTCTGTTATTAACAACGAGTATTACGCCAAGGGAGGTGTATATCATTCAATTTGCATTTCAACCTAACTAATTTTAAAACGACGCCATTATCTTCAGAAATTTTGATTACTAATTTTGATGACCTAAATATTTGGATGTGAGATGTTATATGATATTATCCATCATATCTCGTAGCTTGTAAGTAAACATTGAGTGAATTATTCATAGTGAGGAAGAAGATGCCACCAAACTGACTCCGAGGTGTAGACTCAGTGGAATGTCCAGCACAAATCGAATTAGTACATGCTAGATTTCCACTTGGACTGCCAACTCCTCTAAGTTTCGATAACTTTTCCCTAGAGCGTAACCCAAGCGAAATTAGCCATGCCTTGAATTTATTCACCTAAAACTAAGTTGACATCCAGAAGAATTAGAATAAACAAAAGAATTAAAATCGTTTTCCCCAAAGTTAATCAATTTTATGTAGAATTTATCAAGTTTCCACCCTCGCTTGTTGAATGATGAAATTATTAACGAATCGATTAGATTAACTCGTTATTTTTTATGTTTAATTACTCATTTCATCCGATGCGCTTTTCACTAAGGGGATCCCGGATTTTAAACCGAAGCAAAAACGAGTCCGGTGTATATCTATCTAGCTAGCGAGTGTTTATAAAGGAAATGTACCGGATGATTAATTGAAGGGAAAAAGAAAAGCGCCAACGCTCTTTCAAGCTCGGATACGACGCTATTCGCAGTTATTTTTTTGACTGAGTGACAAGTATATATCTGAAGCTGGGGGTGCTGTCGTCATTTTTTCCCATGGCATACCGACGTACGGACGTATGCGAAATCTGAATTTTTCAGGCGCGCAAAATGAATCCATTAATTTACACCGCGTGGCAGTTATTTCCACGGCGACGATATACGGCCAAAAACGAGGAAGTTTCCTCGAAAATCGAACTGTGGCTAATATCAAATAAACATTTGCAGTATGCGGCGTGCTCGCGGTGTTCCCGAGTTGGATGAAAACAACTCATTTTTATTACGTCCGCGGGACGCAACGAAACGAAAGCAAACAGAAAATGTAATTATGCGCGGGTGTGTTTGCCATGGGATTGTTGTAATTCAATGTCCAGCTAAATTTCCCTTTGGAAAAGCTGCTACGGCACGACGTATTTATTCAGTGCGCGGTTTATGTCTGCAATTCTCGTTGTCTCAATTCGTTTCTATGAGCAAATTATTCTCTATAGATGCTCGATGTTTATTTATGGACAAGAGTTTTCAAATTAATTTTTCTGAAGTTTCTTTGGAAACTTTCTTTCTTTTAAATTAAATAAAAAAGTTTACTTCTCAAGTTAAATTAATTTAATACAATTAAAAATATTAATTTCACAGTATGTATTTTAATTTAAATTAAAAAAGTAGGTAAATTTCAAAGGAAGCTTGCTAACTAACAAAACCTATTAATTTTAATTACTTTGCTTGTTTAGATTAGTTTGTTGGTTGGTAACCAACACATAAACGAGAATATCTCATATGTACATGATGAAATTTGTATTTATGAAAGTCATTGCAACAGAAGAGCATTAGTAGAAAAAAATATCTGAAACAGAAAACCGAACGGAACGCTTACAAGAATACTTCGTAACACCACCGCCGCCGCCGCCGCCAACGACGAAAGGCAGGACGGAAATAAAAGTAGTTAATATGCAAATTATGCACCGACGTTGGTCGGTCGGTGGTGTTGTTTGTTGTTTTGTGAAGACTGTTGAGAAACGGATAAAAATATTATACGCAGTTATACATTTTTTTTTGTTTGCCCAGTGTCCTGTTACCAGATAGCATTGTGGTTTTAAATTTAAATAAAAAATATTTCTCTGTTGTGTGCTTTCCAGGTGTAATGATTGGTCATAACCGTAAATTTGATATATCGGACTTAATTATCGTCCCAGGTAACATTTAAAAAGGGGTAAAGTGGTAATTTTGGTCCATTTGGTCACCCCTTAGTCGTCAGCTTTTATTATATATCATTATTCCCTTTGTGGAACTTTTAAATTATTCCGAACTAACAACAAAATCCAATGAAATTGCTAATTGTAAATGTAAGTACCACAATCACATGAATTTTGAACCGGACGCCACTTTCGAGATTAATTTTCTTTCTTCACCCCTTCTGTCCTATATATATTCGCGTTGTCTATTTGCTCGATTTGTTCATTCTCGAAACAAAAGCGGCCATTTTCAGCTGTAATTCAACTCTTCTTACAGTTTCCTCCGCCTAAATATATTAGCACGTTCATAAATCATTGGAAGGCGCTTTAATAACCGTCCATAAATCGTACTTAATTGGATGAAATATTCTAGTTTGAGAAAAATAACTAACAAGATTGCTCTGTGTTACATCAAATGATTAAAGCGAGAAGTTCAAATGCGAAATCAAATTTTAAGTTTCTACAACTTCTTAAAAAAACTGTTAAATTGTAATGTAAAGATCTTTACGATGCACTAAACGATTTTTCATTATTGGTATAAGTCATAAAAAAACTCTGACCCATTGTAGTCTTTTGTTTCCCAGGTGAATTTGAAACAAAACGCGGCTTATAATTATTGAAAAATGTCAGAAGCATTTATCATTTCGACATGAGTGCTCTTAAACATGCGAAACAATGCTGCCTTGTCGACACCTATCATCCCTTGATGCCTCTCCCTTGTTACACTGTGTTATATTTTCATGAAATGTTACCAAAAATTCAGGTGAAATTTAAACAGATTCAGAACAAGGATTAAATATTTAAAGAGCAAATAAGTTGAAGGTAGAGAAAATAAATATGGCCGCGAGCGCCATTTTGTCGTCGACACTTTACAACCCATGGAGTGTAATGTAATATGTAGTAATATAATTAACAACAGCAGAACGTTCACTTGAAAATTCTAGCTGGATAGTGTATTTACACGGGAGTAATAAGATATCCAGGAGGCTTTTAATTAATTTCCGTGAGAGCTTCAAATGTGGCGTGTGCCGTATAAACATTTACATTGTCCTTGATAACGTAAAGCTCTCCAAGAATATTTCAAGTGTTGTTCTTGGCCATAAAAAGTTTTTCTTTCTTTATATATTTAGCAGTGACAATCACTAAAAGTTATAAATAAAATGTACGAGTTTAATAACATAAGACTCAAGAAGATTTCTTTAATTATCTCAAGGATCCAGATCGAGCCTCTCACAGTGGATTTATGACCAGAACACTGTAAGCAGTCAAATAAAACATTCGGTATTGCACTTCGAGTGACATTTCGCTTTTCCATTTCCGGCAGCGAGTCGACGAGTGCTCGCCTAATAAAAATACTCTTTTCTCGTCAGTATTTATTCTCCATTCTCTTGTCCTGTCCCATCATCTCCTCTTTAGCTCTACAGCCTTTTTCCAATACCCCAATTTAGCTTTCCATCCCATCCTTTTTATTTCCTACACAAATTACAATGTGAACGTTCACATCACTTATCACCAACAACTCTTATTAACTTCCTGTTTCGCTTCATTTCATGAGGTCGCCACACAATTATTGAATTTTTCATTTGTATCGAACGCTCGAACGTCTTTAAGGATAAGTTAATTTTATCTGAAACAATGTAATTACTAGACGGTGGTTGTTCGACCCAAGCGCTGTTATCGCCCTCGAACGAGGCGAACAAGCAGTCTTATCAAGCGCCCAGAGCACGCACTTTAATGTGATAAACGTAATTTACAAAACGGCGACGGAGGCGGCAGACATCTAAACTGTCTTGTGTGAGACAGCGCTAAAAACGATAGGACGAAGCGGACATGACTGTCATCCTGCCAACCAGCCTAAGAAAATTCGCCTCGACATACTTTATCGCGACTTAATCTTCGCGTTCCTATGAGTTTCCAGCTTGCTTGATGCTGGTTAGTGTCTTTGGTCTTGGCGCAAGATTTTATTGCGTCGTCGTCGAGAACTTCATCAGTGTTGGAATCCGGAATTGCGAGCTCGGTAATCGTTTATTAGACAATTTCCACCTTGGACGGGACTAAGCAAAGACAAGAGATATTAACCGCGGTGTGTTAGAATGTTTACAGAAATTGCAATGTTGGTGTCATATAAATTGCTGGAGAACCAACCATAGGAAATAATTAAGAATTAAATGGAGCGAGAGTCAACTTTGTTGCTAAATGTATAAAATATAAATGATTTCATGATGTCATAATGGAATCGCAACCACAAATACTCGGGGACGAATTAAATTTTATTTCCTTCGACATTTGCTAATGCTTTCCCGAGTGGTGCTACACTTGCGATTCGATATTTCACAATTCGCATTCGCAAACTCGTATCGATATCCACACATGCGTCATCAAACATCTATAAATTCGGTGCCACACTAATCTATATCATTATTACTGCACGTTTCAGCGTAGGATTTAAACGCCCTGAACTTCTCTCTCGCTTTATGCCTGGAATGCGATATATATTATAATCTATCATCGTTGTCATAATTACGAAAAGCCAGCTATTTTGCTACAACTACCAGCTGGCTACCATCTGAAATCATTCGCGAAGAGAATTTTGACATGCATGAGCATTCGCACACGGTGTAATTACTTTTACGTCCATAAACCCGTCATATCAACATATCAACAGTAAAATTTCCATAATATGCATTATCGATTCAATGCACCCTAAATGTTCTGAGGATATTGCAATATGTGCTTCAAGTTGGAAACACAAATAGTAGCTCCATTCTATTTCCTAGAAAATTTGGCTTTATTGAACATTATACATTGTTTTAAGTATGTTAGGTATGTTTATTATTTGTTATTGAATTTGTAAATAATTATGATTTATTTATCAGTGCTAGAAATATCTCTTAGTATGCTATAGATATGTTCTTTATTCATCAGGAGTCAGGACAATTCGATATTCTTGAACTTTATTCACAAATGTTTTAGTTTATATCTCCAATACTAATTAATTATAAGGTTTGAAATTAGGATAAGCCTAGAGCAATGAATGCTCTTTATAATAAGCTTAAATTCACCCCAATTGGATTTTCAGGAAAA
>JASKGN010020365.1:0-12027 GCA_030556245.1 Falagria sp. GC000072 | reverse complement strand
TGGGAAAACTTTACATGACTGAAATAAGTCCTCCTTGCAGAGCTGTTTTACTTACAGCTAAAGCAATTGGAATAGAATTAGAACAAATAAATATAAATATGATAAAAGGCGAACATAAAACACCTGAATTCTTACAGGTAAACATATTAATCGTTTATCAACTTGTTAGTAATTATCTGGAAATGTTTATCTGTTTATGAATAGATGAATCCAGCACATTCAGTCCCAACTTATGTTGATAATGATGGAATGGCATTGGGTGAAAGCCATGCAATTATGATGTATTTAGTAGAAAAATATGCCCAAGATGATACATTATATCCAAAAGATTTGGAAATACGAGCAGCAGTCAATCAACGATTACATTTTGATAGTGGCAATGTATTTGCACTCCATGTTACCATTACTGTAAGTTAATTTAGTTATTTGTCTATTTGAAGTTAAATAATTTGTCATGTTAGCCTTGGCAGTTTTAATTGAATATGTATTTCCATAGATGATTTTATAATTATTTGTTTTAGTTTCCAATATTAATGCGACAAGAAACAGGTCCTAGTGAAAGACAATTAGCAAGAGCAGCTGAAATGTATGAGATTCTCAATGCTTTTCTTGATGGTAACAATTGGGTTGCGGGTACTGATGACTTCACCATTGCTGATTTATCATTGTACACTTCAATTTCTGCTATAAATAATATTGCCCCATTTGATGCTGAGAAATGTGGGAATATTGTTGAATGGTTGGCACGTTGTGGCGAAATTCCTGCAACAGAAGAAGTTCAAAGAGGAAATGAGTTTTATCATTATATGCTTAAGTCTATGATGGAAGGGAATTATGATTTTATGGAGAAGTTTAAAGTTTAAAGATAATTAATTAGTATTTATTGATTGATTAAAAATTGAGAAAATTGTTAGTGGTTTGAATATACCAAGTTAGAAATAATTATTGTTGTTGCAAGTATTTATGTGATTTGTTAATGTTAAAGTCAATAAAGACAGATTCAATACAAAAGAAGAAGTAAAGAATAAATAAGTAATTTGAAGAAAAGGAAAATTATGCCAAAGCGCGTATCAAAACCATTTCAAAGAATCAGACTAGGACGTGATTTATTATTCATCGCCATGAGCCATATAAGTGCACAAAACAATCACAAATCCAGTAGTCATAAAGCAATTTGAACGATTGTCGTTGTTTCCTTCTGCTATTATGTTTATTCTTCCTTCCTTAAAGTATATTTATTACCGCAATGCGCGGTACAATAAAATATTACCTATATGATTATAATTTTTTGGAGTTTTGCGGTTTTCATGGCCATTTAATACCATATCAGATGAATGAATTCCAAATCAACAACTACCGGTAACCCATCATCATGTTCTGCATATCAAACAAACTTTGGCAACAAACATTCCTCCTCGTCTTTTGGTCAACACCCCATTGACCCGAATTCACAACTTTTGATTTAATAATTCATTCAATTGTCGTACCGTTGAACAAAGTTTTTGTTCTGTTCCTGCAGTTTATGCTTCTTGTAGTTACTGATACGTTTCAGTTGCGCTTTGCGTTTAGCCAACGATCAAACCACTTGCATCATGAAACTACTCAAGATAAAGATTTTGGCAACTTTCAAAAGTTTAATTATTGTGATTGTGGTGTTAAATAATTGCAAATTTAGTGTTGGCCAACGAAACAAACGAGATGATGATTCTTATCTTAGTGCTTATAAACAAACACATAATTTGAATGACCATCAAGGATCTGCTTCTAGTTTATCAAATTTACCAAGTGCAAATGTGGTTTATGTAGATGCTAATCAACCTGAAAATGTGTATCCTGTTTATGTTCAAAACCAATTGGATGAGTCTAATCCACATCCTGCAATTGATCATACCTTTCATCAAGTTGATGTTGAACATCATTATCCTGCTGAATACCATTCTCATTATCAGGATGTATCTGTTGATCATAATCCACCAAGTGGATTAGGAAATTATGCAGGAGAATCCAGTTATCTTCCTCCTTCAAACTCTGCAGGATATCCAGCAGCACCTGTGCCAACTTATGGACCACCAATACCGTAAGTTTAATTTATCAATTGTGATTCTGATAATATAAACTTTTTTCTTACTCAAAAAAGGATTTATCCACCGAAGAAACCATCATTTGTTTATGGTCCACCAAATCATAAACCTCCTCCACTGATAAATCATGGATATTATGAACATCATGAAGAACCATCAATTGTTCCAAAATTCTTAACAGAATTAATAACACCGGATTTATTCCTGAGTATCTTTGAGAAAATCAAATGGTTCAAATTGGATTTATTCACAATTGGCAAACTTATCTTAAAGTTTTTCATCTTCAAAAAGATTTTGATATTTTTAACTATTCTATTTCTTTTATTGGTAATTCCTAGTTTGAAACACAAGGGTAAAGAAAGTGTTGGAATGATGAGTGAAATGGTTGATAAATTCGGTGATGATGATGACGAAGAAGAAGATGATGAAGAAAGAAGAAGAAGTGCTCGAATGCTTAAAATAAACAAAAGTAAGTTGAAAATATTTATTAAGTTCTAAAGAGTAATAAACATTAATATCTTAATAACATTTTATTAACGACAAAAATTATGAATTCAAGTATAGTTGAATCGCGTTCTCATTTTGGCGATACGTGTATGGAATTTAATTATGTGTCATACTTATTTTATTATTACAAATATGTCGATGGCGGTTTTACTGGTATAACTGTAATTTCAGAACAATTACAAGTATAACAATAACATATAGTTAAAGAGTTTAAAGTTTTCTAGTGAACTATACTTATTTTTATTTTGCAGACCACATAAACAATTTAACATCGCATGTGCTTTCTTCAATAGAAAGTTTTGAACAAAAGTTTGATTCGGACATGAAGAGGAATCAACCAATTATTGTTGCTTCTGATTTGCAAATGGGAGATAACAAGAATGATTACAGTAAGAGTCAGAGCATAATTGAAAAGATCAAAACAATGATTCCATCAAGAGAATGAATAAGAAATGAGGAAAACTTATTAGGACGAAGAATTGATTGATTTAATTTAATCAGTGTTTGTATTTAATAATTAAATTATGAATAGATAAGGAAATAATGTATCTGCAGCCATAGTATTTACTATTTTATTTATTATATTTATTTATTTTGATGTAAATCATATTTTTATAAAGAAAAAATATCTAAAACAAATTCTATAATGATTTGCAGTGTTCTTCCTTAATTTATTTTGTTAACTCTTCATAAAAATCATATTTACTATTCAACATGCTAGTTAACATTTTTGTATAATAATCCTGTCCCTTTTTGTTAACTTCATGATAAAAAGACAACCCTTCGCATCGTTTGATCCAATTCAAAATATTCCCATGTTTTGTTTTATTCATTGGAGCTACAACACTTACAGCAGAAATGGACATGACTATAGCGAAATCTGCAATAGTTATGCAATCTCCAGCTACCCAATTTTGTCCTCCAAGAATTGAATTGAGAATATCATAAGTTGCTTCAGCTTTGTCCAATTGATATTTATTTGGCCTTGTAGCTTCTTTCATGTACATTGGTCTCTAATTAAATTTATAAATTTAAAATATCAGATATATCAAAATCAAAAATTTTACATACCACAATTGATTTATGCAGAGCATAAACATCCCCAGAATCAAAATGCAAACGTTGATCAACAATAGCTCTTTTAGATAAATCCTTAGGATAAAGTGAATCTTCTTTTGCATATTTACCAACTAGGAAAGGCATAATTGCATGACTATCACCTATAGCTGTTCCATCGTTGTCTAAATATGTTGGAACTGCATGTGATGGATTCATCTTAATTGTGATAAGAATAAGTTTATGTAAGATGTAATAATAAGAATAAATTTATTACCTTAAGAAAATCAGGAGTTAAATTCTCACTTTTGAATAGATTTATCTCAATAATTTCTAATTCAATGCCAATCATTTTTGCTGTGAGTAAAACAGCCCTGCAGGGAGGGCTTAATTCCATGATATATAATTTTCCCACAGTTTGAGACATTTTCTGTTGTTTTTGATAACTTGACTGATTAAAAATTGGAAGTTGCAATAGAACTTTCTATTAGTTAGCACTCGACATTAATATTAAATAAATATAAGTGTTGACACTTAGATATATATAATCGTAGCAACCAAATGTTAATGCTACTTATCAGTAATAGAAATATTTACTGATAAAATAATTACTTATAATACAACAAATAAGGAGGCATAAAAAGAGAACCAAGTTTAATATATTTGTAAAAAGTTTATTTCACAGAACTTCAAATAACACATCAATTCTTTTTTTGTTATTGTTAATGACATTAGAACATAATACTATTAAAGTTAATTAATTCCTTAATTAAAATTTCATATAGATAGTACAATAATATGTAGTAATCTCACTGTTACTCATAAATTCGAAACTTTCAATTTTTCCTAGACCTTCGACGCATAGTAGCACTACATTGAGGACAATACCATTTACCTTTCGGTGGAGCAGTGATCCCCACACAAGGATAATGAAACCATTCCGAAGGACATTCCTCATTATCACAAGCAACCATATCTCCATAAGAAACCTGATTACATAAACAATATCTAGGTTCATTTGGATCATAAGTCCACTCTCCATCAGTAACTTCTTGTGTTTGTACTTCCACAGCAGGAGAACTTGGTGTAGAACTCCCAGCAGGTTGTGTAATAATCTGCTGAATATTTGCAGTCACTTGTTTCTTCTGCTTCTTTTGTTTTGTATCTTGAGGAATCGATTGTTGGAACGCCGTTTGCGCAGCTCCAGCTAAATCTTTCCCAATTGCTAATTCATGCATATTATGAACATTATTCAATTCACCACCACTAATTGCAGCATAGGAAGCTTTCAAACTTGCTGTGCGTCTTCCTTGTTGCATTTGTTGAGTTGCTGCAATTGCTTGAGAAGCAGCAGTAGCAATTGCTTGACCTGCACCTATATGACTCAAATTATATTGAGGAGAAGGTGAATTACTAGAAGGAAGCACTACATTTGTTGAATTCGAGACTGAATTATGACTCCTTGCTTCTAATGAAGGAACATTTACAGCCTGACGCTTTTCTGGGAAGTTATTGATGTTTGTATTACTATCTCGACGCTTTTCTGCGCGAGGACGATTATAACGCTCGTAACGATTCTCTTTTTGTGATGAGGGAGTTGCACTTGATAATGGAGTATCTAATTCTAAAGAGCGTTTCTCTAACACTTCTGTAATCCCTTTGTTATCTGCTTCCAACTCGCATTTGAATTTATGCAATTCAGTATCTAATCTTCTTAAATACTTATCAACCAGTTCATACATTGTACTTGCTAAATGAACTTTCTCATCTGCATCTTCTAAAGTTTTGTGATATTCATTGCGAATGTTTTGGAATTCTGTTTCTATTATTGGTGTCAACTCAGGTACTCGTTTGCAATCATTAAATAACATTTTGACACGTTTTTCTAATGTATCAACATTATCTACAAAATAATTACATTGTTAAGAAGCTAAACTATACTATCAATTATAAAAATTTGTGGAAAATATTCTTGTGGTCTTAGGGAACGCAAGAATATGTAACCTCCACGTAATAACAAAAATCAAAGATTTACTCACTTTGTACTGATAAATCTAGCTCTCGCATTTCAGTAAATCTATCCCGCAACTCTTGGGGAAGATGTTCAATCACTACAATCATTGTTATATATAATTAATTGTTTAATTTGTGCAAAAATACAATGTGCTTACTTTCCAAGTAGTCTTCTAGGTACAACATTTTGGTAACTTATAGCCTGCTTCTTCTAGAAAATTAGATAGTTACTGAGTATTTTAATTTGGAAACTAACAAACTTTCGATACTTAATCACTGACTTCCGTATGGAATTTGATAAACAAGAAATTAATCGATGTCTGTTTTGTTTGGTATTAAATGCGGCTTGGAAAATCAAGAACATGGACTTATTATGACTCCTACGTATAGGCAACTCAAATACCATTCAACATTTTTGAAAATTGTTTATTAGTTTATTAATGAACAATAGAATAATGAAATGCTATGTTTGAAATCAATGTAATGCATGTTAAGAATATGAAATGATAAATGGAGATGATACTTATTACCAAATCTATAATTAAACCAAATCGAGAGCATCCTCTTCCTCCTCAGATTCCTCTTCGAAATTCTGTTCAAATGGAATTCCTGCAAGAGCCATGTTAATTTTAACAATCTCTAATTCTTTTGCTTGTCTCTTAGTATAAGGAATAACACCACAATCTGCTATGATGATAGTTTCTAAAGGAGTTCCACATCTTTTCAACATATCATTTATTTTAACCAGAACAGCATTTCCTTTTACAACTTTCCCAAAAATTGCTGCTCTTTGATCGTAAAAATTCTTGCAATTAAGTGTGATTGCAAATTGGGAATTAAATGTGGGTGGACAGGGTTTCTTTTTGATTCTTTGACGAATACTTAAGCAAGGATCAAAAGTATCAGGTTCTGTTATAGGTACTGCAAGGAGAATTCCGATCCTTGTGTGTTTCAGTTCGTTCTCTTCCATTTTCCTTTTCTTTTTGAAAATCGAATGACCACCTTTCCCATTTTGTAATGTCACATCTCCACATGCAAAGAACTTGCCTTTTTCTCCATAATGAATGCGACAGTTTTTGTAGTTATATTCTGAGTTTTCATCGCAATGTTCTAAGAAGTTTTTCACAATTTTTGGAGCAAATTCAGAATACAATTCAATTATTACTTTACCAAGATATGCACCGTTTTTAAAACTGAAGTTTAGAAATGCTCTGAAAATATTTAAATTTTATAAGAGCTTATTAAATTATTTTTAGGAAATACCTTCTGCGTGGAATGGGAAATTCTAAATCAAGTCCTGAAGATATAGATGGCTGTTCAGAAATTCGTTTATCAAGTCTTTTCTTGATATGGAACACTTTGGTTTGTTTTATTTTACCTTCAAACTCTTTGCTTATCTTTTTGTATTCTTTCCTCATATACTTTCTGGAATAAAGTGACTTCTACAAAAATTAATGACCAATTAACTATTTACATTATTTAATGGTTTAAATCTACTTACAGCAGTTTTGATCAAATTCAAAATCTTTTTATTATCACGCATAATTCGTTTGCTATCATTCATGTATTTACAAGCAGCAGGTCCTGGTATTCCTCTTTTGTACACATTCCAGCAATCCACAAAAGCCTTAAACAACATAAATATAGAAAATATTGTCATATTTAGGTTTGAAAACTTACTCTGCCTCTATTGATAGCATTAATCCTTGAAACAAAATGTCGATTGTCTCTATCAAGAGCTTCTAATCGTTTTGCATCACCCTCTGCTCTGCTAATATTCATATAATTGTAAGGATTTAATTTAGGAGCCCGATTATCAATAGCTGGTACAGCTGTGAAAACCTGAAATTTCATAATTTAGTTAATTCTTACATAATTTTCTAATAAAACATAAACTAACATTATAAAGATGTTTGTTATATCTCTCGAGATCTCTTATACACAAACGTTCATTTTGCTTTGATGGTAGGATTCTAGGAGTAATCCTAGCTCGAAAAACCAGCATTTTATTATGTTTTTTCTGTAAATTATCCATTGTATCTCAAGCCAGATGAAATAGAAATTTAGATTTAGATACCGATTTGAAAATTACTACTGCGAAATTTCAACAGTCAATTTTTATGAAAAGTCAAAATATGATGACAAAGTATGACATTGCCGTACAAGATCTCGGCATTTATAAAAGCAATGTTAGCTTAAAACATAAAACATTACAATGGGGAATCGCGATCAGATGTCTAAGGAATGGAATCCCAATCAATCCTCCGAAGATAATAATGAGAAAACCAAATCTATTCAATTCGAAAGAATTTTATCTCCATCTCGAAATGATGGTAATGATAAGATGAATAATAATTATTGTGGCACTACAGAATGTAATGTAACAACTTGTAAATGTAATGCTGCTTTGAAACATGTTACCCAAGAAAAAACCTCGGAAGATTTAGTAATTATGGCTCAATCCCTTCAAGGACAATATTGCATGTTAACTCGTATTCAAAGATGCATGAACAAAATCGAATATGATAATAAAAACTATTACGACAACGTAATGGGGATTTTAAAAGATATCCAAAAGGTTTGTGAAACTACATCAAAATACAATAACAAGCAATCTATAATGGATTCTTTAGCTTATCCAAGACGAGTTACTCTTGATCTAACTCTTGCTGATAAAGATGAAGATGCAGCAACAGTTTCAGATACTGGAACAAATAGTAATATTACCCTACAAATAAGGGAAAGCCGGCATCATTACCCTAAATTGACTGATTTAAATGATGCAGAAATGGATTTATGTCCCGATTTTTGTCCAAAATGCACAAATACCATGAAACTGCTCTGGATAGAAATTGATGAACTGCGTCGAATGAAGAATTACCTGCTGAAAGTTCGAACTGAAGCCAATATTATTTTAGAAGAAGTCCTCACCAAAGCATTGGCTACTATTCCGGCTAATTATTCTCCTTTTCCTCCTGAAGTTAGAAATGAATAAATAAAATTTTAATTAAAATCTATTTGAAATGTTTTATTTCTTGTTATCAAATATTATTAGTATGAAAATCAACAGGTTTTAGAGGAACAAATAAAACACAAAACATCGTACTTTGTTTTGTGCTTTGAATGAGTACTTTTACTACTTTGAATACTTCAAAACTTTGTCTACAAAACTCAATAAAATAAAATTATAGTAATTATTTTCTATCCAAGTTATATTTTTATTCAAGTCTTTTATTATTTTTTATAATAACATTCATGAGAATCTTTTTGGCATGGAGCAAATCGATCAATTTTGCAATTGAATGGACAGTCTGGTTTACAAGGTTTGCCTTTAAATTTCTTTTCTAAATTGTGTGCACAAGATGAACTGCATCCACCAATTACTTTATTAGAACAAGAAGCACTGCAACCCATTTTGTGAGGATGATTATGATGGCTGGGATGAGTTTCTTTTATTGAAACCTCGGAATCTGAAGAATGGATGGATAATGGATGATGATGATTATGATGGTCTTTAGAATGTCGCTTGCTACTTCTTTTGGATTTTTTACTACTGTGATGAGTTTTTGAGCCTCTGGAACTTCTTGAACTGTGCTCAGAAAGATCATCATCTGAATTTTCATTGGGAAAATAAAAGGGATAAGGATATTGTAGACTAGAATTATATCCACTTGATTTTTTGGATCTCCTTGAAGATTTTCGTCTGGGAGAATTATCACCAGAAAGTATACTATCAAAACTATTTATATGTGGTATACTCATACTGTGTCTTTGTTTTGAAGATCTTGAATGATGTCCAGAATGATGATGATGGTTCGAATGGTGATTAGATGGGGTATGATGTGAAGATGGATGATGATGATGTGAATTATGGTGTGAAGATGGATGATGATGTGAATTATGGTGTGAAGGTGGGTGATGATGTGAATTGTGGTGTGATGGTGAATGATGATGTGAATTGTGGTGTGAAGGTGAATGATGATGTGAATTATGATGTGAAGCAGGATGATGATTTGAATTATGGTGTGAAGCCGGATGGTGATTCGAATTGTGATGTGATGGCTGTGAAGGATGATGGTTTGAATGTCGAGGGGAATGTGAGCTTGAATGATGTGCAGAATGGCGAGGTTTCGAATAACTCGAATGCTGATGGAAAGATTCTACTGAATTATGAACTGAATGATGTGGTGTATGATGTCTGGAACTTGATTTATGTCCAGAATGTCTTCTTGATGATATGCCTCCTTTTGAATGTGGATGTGATCTGTGGCCATGTCCATTGCTATGTCTGTGATTTCGACTGCGTCTATGATGATGGTGTTCATGTTCATGTCCTGATCGAATGCTTTCCAAACTTGCTACATTACTTCTACTTCGTTTGTGTGATGACGCTGGAGTTTTCCTTCCTGAAGATTGTTTAGAAAGTTTTGATAACTTGGAATGTTTGCGGCCATCAATACTTTGAATCGACCCTTTTGGGGATTGTAAAGATTTCGAATGGGATTTGTGCTTAGAAGATCTCGATTTCCTAGTTGTTATCACAATTTCGGATTCTGTCGGGTTTGTAGGAAGATGATGGGTATTTTTAGAACTGTGACCACGACTGTCCCGTACTGATGATGGCATGATTAATTTTCAACCCGCATTTTGCGCTTTTTATTTACTTGGAGCTTTAAAAAGCTTCAAGCTTTTAAGTTTTATCATTAGAATTTTTAATTGACAACAAACAATTTTAGTTTCCGAATCAAACATGAATTTTGTTTAATGTCAATATGTCATAGCATTAATTGAAATTTTTGTAAATGTGAAATTTAAATTAACGCGAAAACTACGTTAATTAGAGATTTTCAAAACAAAAATCAATTAGTATGGACAACCGAACATCTTCAGCTGTGATTTTCGAAGAAAAAATTAAAGATTTAGAAAGTAAATTATCTCATTCTTATCAATCTTTGAAAGCAAAAGAACATGTGCTTCATTTGCAACAAGACCAAATCAAGAAATTGGAAGATATGTATAAAAGAAGCTTGAAAGAAACGGCTAATGTCACCTGTGAACATAAAAAGACTTTAAACGATTTGGAAAACTTAAGGATTATATTGAAATCAGTAAGGGACAAGACATAATCTGAATGTTTATTTAAATCACCCTTTTTTAGTATGAAAATCGTCATGTTTCTCAGGAAGATTTTGAATGCCAAGTGGATTTGATAACGATAATCCCACCGCCTTTTGAATTTGCTGATGAATGTGAGAAAGACGACCAATTGATAAAAATCAATGAGTTTCTTGAAAAACAAAGTAAGAAGACAGATAAAATAATGGATCTTTTACAGAGTACGAATAGTAATAAAATGCAGGTTTTGAATCAGTACATTGAAGATTTACAAATCGTCACTCAGTGTCTCACAGAGATCACTGAACAAAGAACTTTTACTACAACCAAATCAATTCTTTTTCCTATTTTAGAAGAAAAAGAATCTACTAATTCTGCCCATTATAAATTGATCGATTATGATACTAACAATGGAACAGTCAGCATTCAAATGGAATGCTCCTCGCAAACAGAGACTATGAAAGTTGATTCTTCATTTAATACAAATATGCCTGAAGAAATCTGGTCGCAAATGACTCAAACATCAATTGTAACTATTGATTCATTCACAACTATTGATGTGGAAACTTCTGAAATGGGAGTTGTTTGCGATGAGGCATATTTATCCTCCTCAGTGTCTGTTTTAGTTCAGAATACTTTCCACGATGAGATTATCAACGTCAAAAAGAGTTTGGAAGAGTTAGAGAGCCAACAAATCATCCGAGAGTCACTTTTTGAAACTTTCCAAGAAACTTTCTCAGGATTTCAGTGTTTATTAGAAAGAATGGCTGAAAACGAAAGGGAAATCAAAGAGTTACACAGTACTATTGCTTGTTTGAAAACTATAATTGAAAGGAAATCTATTTTGACAACAGAGGAAGTGAAACAATTGTGTAAGGAAATCACTGTGAAAACTGTTGAGAACTATTCTGAAGTTTTAACAGAAATGAGGACTTTAACAGAAGAGAATGAAATGCTTAGAATTGAAAATGAAAATTTGAAGAGGGACAGTTCTGAAGTGCCAAGAATGTTTGTTGAGCTTACAAATAGTCATGCACAGACTTATTACTACTCCGATTATAAAGATAAATTCCAACAGATAGATAATGAAGGTGGTAGAAGAAAAGATGAATTTTCTAGGTATCTTGAAGAGGCTTTGTCAGGGATTAAATATCTTGAAGACAAGATGAAATATTTAGAAGATAATAACATTGCTCTGGAGGAATTAAAACATATTTGTTTAGTGGTAAATCCTGCATCAGTTCAATCACAAGTT
>JASKGN010020362.1:0-39739 GCA_030556245.1 Falagria sp. GC000072 | reverse complement strand
TTTTGATTAATAATAATTCTTTATTTTCCAACAGCGTCCATTCACACACATTTATTTATCAAATAATTAAATTTCCAGTTAATTATTTGTGATTTGTTATGTTTCTCAATTATAGATGGTGTAGCCTAGATGTTGAACATCGATGTTCAACATCGATGTTTTTAAGTCGATACTTTCCGACCATCGATGTTGCGATTTCGATGTTTGTTCGATGGTGAACATCGATGTTTAGCTTTCGATGCTCATCCCTAGACTAGATTACTACAATGCTGATGTATTGAAACAATTGACGAAAAAAAGATTTTATGACAAAATTTTGCAAAATTATAATTTATTCTTTAAATTAAAAATCAACCACATATGTACTGAATTATTGTAGTAGAGTTTCATCATATTTTAGCCTTCTTTTTGTTTCACAATTTTCAAACAAAAGTTCAAATTTTTTTAACCAATGTAAGTTTGTAAGAATGTAAGAAGAAAAATGTAAGACTAAATTTAAAATATGAAACTACTAAAACTGTATTTCAAGCATAAAGAAATTTACATGCATTTAATAAAATTCAACTTCCAAACTTTCTAAAAACTAAAGAAAAACTCTAAAACTTGAATAAACTACAAGATCAAATATTCTATTGCTGTTCTAAAGCTAAACTAGTTATATATTTGTTTTAAAAAAATAGAAAAGTTTAGTATACAATCTACAAAACAAAAATCAACCCTCGATTACCTGACTCAGGCTTCGATAGCTACTGGCGCTCCCACTGCGCGCCTGCAAAACAAATACACAGTTCACGCACATAGAAAAGTCACATTGAAAGCAAAGTAACGAAAAGAGTAAGTAGTTAGTTGATATTTCATAAATAAATTAAAGCACAAGAAAGAAGTTTTATAGATTTAGAACAAGCGTAGATTTGAAGAAGTGCGTTAGTCATTGTGTTTGTTACATTGTGGATCATGGCGATTCAGTAATTCTGGTTGAAATCAGAGCTTCCCAATCTTTTGCAGTATCGGGCTCCCTAAATAATCAAATTTTATATAAATTTTAGACTTTTTTGAAAAATTGGAGAACTTTTCTTCTTAAATTCGATTGTTTAATTGAATATTTCGCGGTACCCAGGGGAGCCGAAGCGCACACTTTGGAAAACACTGACACAGCGACAGCCGGTTTCTTCGGTACAACAATAAAATAAAAGAAATACTTTTTATATGTAAGAAGGACTTTTTTTGCTTTTTTGGTTTCACTTGGACACATTGTAACTTAGTTTATTGGTTCCAGGCCTTTTGGGAAAAACTTGAAATGGTTTTTCAAGTTTTAAATTACTATTTCGTCTTGCCGAACGTATAAATCGGTTAGAATGTTCACTTTTGGAATGCTTAACTATTTATTGTAGCTTTAAACTTTCTTTAGAGTTTCGTTTCTTCTTGATTTTTTGGATTTATTTAGTTTAATATTAAACTTAGAAGTAAACAAATTGATTTATTTAATTTTAATTTAATCTGGTTGGTTACCTACTGTGAACAGGCATAAATCGTGTGAAAGCTCCGGTCATATAGAAACTAAAATTTTAAATTGATTTTAAATGATAACAAAGTATTTTATTTTCAAATTTAAATCTCCATTAATTAAAGTCTCTTCAAACTTTTTAAATTTTAAAATATATTTACAAAACAGACAATGTTAAGTCAAGACAAGTTCTACAAGTCAAAGAGTTTGTTTCTCATGTCTTTGTCGTGTTCTGTTTGCTGATAAACTGCAAGGGTTTATCTTCAGCGTCAAAAGTTAAATTTGTCTGTCGTCGTTTCTCAACTATATGCAAATGACAAAATAGCACGGATGAAGGAACCTCACGCATGACGAAAATAATGCTGGCAATAAATTTCTCAAATAATAACAATAAAAAAACGAGAAACGTGACACGTGTCGACATTTAAAATTTAAAGTTTACTCAAGAAATTATGCAAATTAAAAAAGTGTTTGCATTTTCTTCAAGATATTCTAATTTATTACAGATAAAAGATTATTTTCCATTTTTAACTCAATTAAGACCTAATTAATGGACTTTCGCTCATTTAATAGTCACAAAGCACGACATAGATTTTTATTAACCTTTCAAACACTTAAACCATTAATTGGCAAATGTGAAAACGGTATTTTTTTAATAACGCGATAGTCGAAAAGAATTTTGACATTGTATTACATACATAACTCTTAGAAACAGATTTGAACTGAAAAGACTTTCTTCATAGTCTTCTTCATAGCATTTTCACACTCATCCATTCATTTCATAGTTAAGCAAGGAGCATTCCACTATAACGCGTTACCGAAACGTCTCGTTTCGACGTTAATTTTCGCAACTCCTTTACGATGCCGTAAACTTGCCGGCTTGCTGTCAAGGTGCAGACCTTAATGAATCTGCCAGGATCTATTATCCTTGCATTGTTCGGTGTATGCTTCGCTTGTCTCACTTGAACCTCCTCATTGTGATCGTCTTCTACATGAAAAACGATGACAGCAGGAATGTACATAGCACATATGTCTTTTATTCAGGTTATTTCTAACATCATATAAGATTTTGCTGTTTTTCTAGGAAATTCATTAAATATTTTAAGCGTTTACCTTGTTAAATTTAACATTTATTGAATTACTTAAGTAAAAATTTACGAGTAATTTAGTCTCGATTTGTATTTTATAATCGCCGTATAACTTATTTGATGTATTGATTTGTTTACCTTACTCCTGTTCCTCGGGGCGAAATCTTCCTTGGACGGCTTCCTTCTCTTGTCCTTGAGGATCATACGTGCAGCAGCGAATGCCATGATTCTTCAATTATGATTTTTCACAAATTTAAATTTTCTATCAAATTTTTAGAAACATAAAATCCAACAGATGACGAACGGTTTTACACATTTTGTTCATTTAATTAATTATTTAAAGTATTATTATTGTTACTAACAAAGAACAATCAATGAATTTGTGTAAAAATGTCCTTGATGATTATTCCAAATCATTAAATATTTATCACGCTTTAATTAACAAGCAAACAATTCAAAAACAATAAAAACGGTAAGAATTGGTGTGAGAATGCGTTGCTTTGTGCTGTCCAGAAATTAAATAGAGTGTTAATTAATATATTCAAGCAACACATATCTACTATAGATAATAGGTGCAAACTTACAAATTACCTGCTTGAAGGTGTATAATTATGGTCATTACTCATTCATTACCATTATTAAAAGTGTTGTTTCAGGTGAGAGAATAGAATAGAAAAGGGTTGGAGGGTTTTCAAGGCTTTTGGTATTATATAGTTAACACTATGACATATTTTTCATTGGACAAATTAAATTAATTTTTCCAACTTTATTATATTTACTTTTTTAATAATAATAATAATTTAAGATCAATATAAACAAAAGCCTTGGAAATTTTAATTTAAGGGTGTATTAAGTCATTCTAATTTTGTTATTAATGAAAATATTACAAAAAAAAAATTGACAAAGGAATTATTAAACGGTAAATGTGTTTACCACACAAAATTTATTATTGACATGAATTGCTTATTAATTGTTACCAAAAAAAGTGAAATTTAATTTACCGACAATCTTTCAGAAGCAATTGAAATCTGAACACCGAAAGCATTGCTGTTAGGCAAATCAATAAATTTTTAATTAAATCGTGCTAGCTTGTTGTATTGATATAAATTTTATAAATTTTATATCGAGAGATACAGAATTTAATAAGTTTTCGATTGATATATGATTCAAAATTTTGCTACAGTTATTTTTTTAGTTATTCAGAAAGAAAACAACGCTACCGTCAGGAAGTTCAGCTCATCGAGCATTCTCAGTGGACTCAGTCCCCTATAGCAGTGCTTCACAAAGGGTGGTCCGCGGACCCCTGGGGGCCCGCAGCAAAGTTCAGGGGTCCGCGGAATATAATATTCTTTACATATTTATTTTTTCTATGATGCAAACTGTTATTTTAAAACAAAAAAACTTAAGAAAAAGGTAAATTATTTTTTAGGGGTTCATAAAATTTTAGACCACACATAAGGGGTCCGCAAAAAAATAAGTTTGGGAACCCCTGCCCTATAGTATAGAGTCTATGTCTATACCAGTGGTTCCCAAAGTGTGAGCCGCTCTGTTGTCATAGGGGAGCCGCGAAATATGGATATTACTGGATATTACCATATCAGTTGAAATTAGATATTTTATATTATCTCAAGGAAAATAGTATCCATCTTTTTCCAATATCATAAAAAGGCCAAAAATTTAGAAAAATATTTGATGTATTAAGGGAGCCGCGAACCGAAAAAGACTGGGAACCTCTGGTCTAAACAATAGTAAACAAGAAGGAAAACCTATAATTTCTACAAATTAAAACATTAACACTCAAAATTATATTAAAAAAAATTATGTAATATTAAACTTGGTATTAAAATATGTGGAATTTAATAATTTTTAGTAATATCATTCATAACTTAAGATCCAAGACTTTTAAGTTATTAATTAAAACTCAGTGAACTCAGTCTACAATACTATGGTAGTGGCGATGGATGCTCGGTGAGCTGAACCTGAGTCTATTCAAAATTTAACTAAAAGTGATTTTAGGTTTTATATATAGCAAATAAAGCTTTGAACAAAAAAAAACTTAATTTTGACAAATTTAAAATCTCTCGTAACAGATCCAAAAGCATATCTGTCGAGAAAGTAAATTAATTGTATAATTTATTAAATTGTATGTTAATAATTTCAATATAACTCGATAAATTTTTATATATATTATAATTTATTGATTTTACTTTAAAAATAATTGATATATTTAATTTAAATTCTCAATGCAAATTTTAATTAATATTCAAAGAAATTTAGTATCAAAACATGAAGAATTTGATAATCTATCGATTGATATATGTTTTAGAAATTAGTACGAAGAATTCTTCATGTTATTAATAAAAAATTAATTCATGGTATTGGGCCGGGAGCTATTGGAAATTATGCTTATTGGACAATGACAATATTTTTTATTACAATAGTAAACTATTGTAAACCGATTTGAGACCTTTCAGTATCTAAAACAAACCTTTAGAAAACAAGAAAAACATAAAATTTTCACAAATAAAGAAATTTCACAAAAGCTAAAAATATAAATTAGACATTAAGTTTCCTACTCCTCATGAAAAAGATAAAGCTAAATAAAATACAATTTAAATGAAAACACCAATAAAAGTATAAAGTCAAACAATCCACGAGCAAACTAAATTAAATATCTATATAAGTTCGAGTTCCTTCCTCCTTTAAAAATCAAGAAAGTCAATACAAAATGTTCATAGAATAAGCTGTAAATTACCACTGTAATACTTGTTTGAACAAAGTTTAATTATCCGCTGTATTTGTACAAACTCTTGGAAACGAGATGTAAGTAAGTCGCTTCTAATGAATTCGTATGACTAATATTCGAAGCGAGGTGTTCACTTCTTGAAACGAAGATGGTTTCATTCATTCATTCGCGAAATGTGTGACGGGCGAGTTTCTTGAAACTAGTGATATCGATCCGGACACATCGTCGTTGGATATTATTTGGCAACGAGAGAACGCCGCCTGAATCACTAGAATGGCCAATACTGTAGAACGGCAATAACCGGCTCCCAGTCTCGTCACATCTATGGCGCAAGGATAGAGTAACGAGCGCAACTCGGCCAAAGAAAAACTGCTTGGCAGAGCCCACCAGAAATTCTCTTCTCTCTCTTTACGTTTGCGATTTCCAAAGTTTCACTGCTGGGATGATGATGCCATGCCATGCAGTTCCTCGTTCTAAAGCGAATCTACTTTTCCTACATTTCATTTCACAGTTTACGTAATGTGCAACAGCAAATTTTCTGGGAATTGAATACAAAGAATGCAAACAGACAGAATTCTGATAATGACAAAGATCTTTATGAGGCAACGATTTTTCCAACTTTTTTGTTTAACTTAATTTCAATTAACAGATTTACTCTGAAAACAGGCAAAGGAAGAAGGATAAGTAACGATTTTTTATGGATCCTTCGAAGGTTTCATGGAAATCGAGAACGTTAGAAACATAAATTACGAGGGCAAAAGGAAAGCGATCCGGACTTGCAAAACAACGTGTGAAACGAAACGATCTACCGAACACCTCCCAGGAGTACATTCCTTGTTTACCACCTCGATTTATTACACATCTAAATGAGGATTTTCATCTAGTTTACTTGTAGATGCTCGTATATCATAATCATTAAAACTAAATAGCTCGTTATCATGGATTGTGAATAAATTGCAGCTTTAATTTCATGTTGCTTCTAATATTCTAGGTCTAGTGGAGATAGTAACACTAATTCATAATTTCATACCTGTTTCAGCTAGACTGGAATTTTATGAGAAATATAATAATGAGCTGTCTAGTTTTCATTTTCGTAATAACTGCGGAAAATTCATGAAAATGTATGTATATATGTATATATCCATTATGCGTCAGGAAATCTGAGTCACGTTACTCTTGAACTAATGCTAATGTTAATATAGATTAAATCAAGTGTGTTCAAGTGTTATCAAGATTGTGGAATTTCTTTATATTTTACTTTGTACCTGATTTTCCTTTCATATATTTCATGGAAAATAACACAAATTTTGGTATTTTTCTAAAGAATGCTCATGAATAGAAAAATGTATTTTTAGAGGAATATTCAAAAAGGTCACATATTTTTTCAAAATTTGATTTGAGATAATAAATTCTTAATTTAGTTTATACAGAATAAGTTACATTGAATAATTAATAAGCGATTTGATTTATTTAATTAATATTTAAGAAACAATTGAAACTTTTAATAGTTATTTAAACTTATTAATTTTTTTTTCGAAGTCCAAAAATTGTCAAAATAATTTACAAATATATGACAATTGTTATTACATTTGTTTGTATGAATAGATGGCAACATTCAAAATTTACAGTGATGACCGGCAATGACGTTAGCACAGTGATACCCAAAGTATGCGCGGCGGCTCTTTGAGGGCACCGCAAAATATTCAATTAAACAATTCGACATTTTTTAAAATTAGATATTTTATATTATTCCAAGAAAAATAATGAATATCAGTTTTTAATTTTTGCTGGTACATGGGTAATCGGTTTGGGAAGCCACAAACCGAAAAAGATTGAGCTTCTCTGTGCTAGCACATATAGCAAACATACGTGCTCGTCCTTTAAATAGCAGAGTGTTAATGTGCTACACTAACGATCTGGTTTATACGACTTTATAATGCAATAATAACTTCGTTCCTACAAGCTTTCAAACTTTGAATTGATTACAATATTTTTACGTTGATCGTTCTAAATGTGAGAAAAACTTTTCCAAAAGTAAGAAATTAAATTAGTTTTTGCATTGATTCATGAAAACGCTAGCGCCATCTCCGGGCATCACTCTAACCTATTTATAAGTGCTACCACGATTATACAACTGTACCTTATTAATCAAATTTCTTATTTTCACAGAAGATTACGTTATTTGATAATTATCCGCGTCACCAATAAGACTAATTAGGACGCGGCCTTAAGGCTCCAACGTTTTGGAGCCCCCATAACTTCAAGAGCCAAAATTTCATGGATTTCAAATACTTGGATATTCCTAAATGCGGTGTATTTGAGGCCCCCAAAAATATGGGCCTTGGGCCTTAATCATTGAATAACAGACTGTTATTCAATGCTTTAACGCAGCCTTGAGCGAGCTCCCAAGATTTTCCATCATTAATCGCCTTAACCTTCTCTTTGCATAAACAACCTATCAAAAATTTCCAAAATAGAAAAAAATTAACAACCTCAAAAACACAATGTATGAAATCTTCGTTGTCTCACCCATTTAAACGAATTTCAACATTTCACCAAGAAAAACCAGATAAGATCCAAGGAATTAATGAAATTGCCAAAAGATGAGGTTTTGAACTCACCAACTGATAACAAAAACGCTTGCCATTTGAAGTTACAATCCTCGCATACTCATTATCATATCCTCATCCCGTCCGAAAGATAAACGAGTTCACGGAAAGTTGTTCAATTTGAAACCACAAGAGTTGCAATTACATTGTTTTAGCGAATTTTATTTTACGCTTATTTAATACATATTTAAATAAGCTAGCGAATAAGATAAGTTTCAAGAGAATTTCAAACATTATGCTAATAGTAATTTAACAACATGGGTAAAGTCTCTTTGTTGACTTTGAATACTATACTAAATGTATTCTGTATAAAAAGGTAGTTTGAGTTATGCCAAGGTAGTTACAGAACAATGTAAGCACCTACGTTGAAAGTAAGTACACCTGAATAATATAACAATATCTATTCCATTTTTTTTTTCATTTGTGGCTATGTTTTAGTTTATTGTTATAGTTATTTCGTTTTTACTTTCAACATAAGTAGCATGTTGCTTGTACCACTTTAATTATTAATAAACTTTTCGTGTTGTGCGTGTTCATATCTTTTGTTTTATGTTAATATAACCCCATGGTAATATCAAAGACAATAATATTTTTGGTTTTTGTTCTTTTTTCTTTTATTGAAGAACAATGTGTGGCTATAAATATACCAGTTTGTAATATGTATTAGGAGTATATTGTATGGAACAATTCCAGTAATTTGCAATTGAATTTTTGAATTTTGTTAAAATTAACTATTATCTAGAAATTTGCTCTTTAAGGAAAGAAAATCTCCCGCATTTTTGCTTTATTAAATTTGATAGAAATTCATATTACATTCTAGAAGGAAAACAATCTAGAGTATGGCAATTTATTTTCAATGAGAATTGTATACAAATACCCCGTATTTAAATTTAAGCTATCGCATAAACAAAATGATGTCATTGATGTCAATTTAATGCAAATATATGATGGAAACAATATACTTAAATATAATGAGCACAATATATTATATTGAGATCGCTGAATGAAAACGATTTTGAGAATTGGCATATATGGAATGTAACTTTATATAGAGATAAAGTGCCCAATCGATATCACTAAATTAATACATTTCAAATAGTAATTAAAAGTAGCTGAATATTGCTAATTGTACTTATGTCCATATTCGCAATATAGAGTTGCGTTTTAGCCGAAATTAACTCTGGTTAATAAATAAATTCCATATTTCTGGAATGTTATTTGTATCACTGTGGATTCTGACTTTGACCTAATAAATATACCCTATTTGGAAATAGTTTGCAATTAAATTTACAAGGTTATATGACTTGCATTCGCTTAATTAGATTTTAATTTTGTTTTCAAGTTCAGAGGTTAATTTGAATTAAAACTGGGGTACAAAATTTAAGTGGAAAAAAATTTTTATTAATATTCTTCTTCATTTTTTAAAATTAGTTTTCATAAATTTTCTGTGTTTTTTAAAGTTAAAAATCGATTTTTTTAAAATTTATTTGCATTTGATTCTGATTTCTTCTTAGTTGTGCATCTTAAGTTCTTTTATTGTGTGTAAATAATATTTTTCTACTTTTAACTGAGAATACAAACTTTGTGATATTGCAAGCGATGCTACATTGACTGTCATTTCCAGATTGCTAAATAAAATAAGCGAGCCTCGGTTCATTTTCGTACTGGTCTGAGCCAATCAGCATGAGCGAAGTTGATTTCCTTATAGTTGTGTATTAAAAAATTTAAAAATTAAAATCTAACTTGCCCTGATGTATATGGTGCACATATTCTCTAGCTAGAGAGTACAAAAATGGAAACAGGATATGTGTCAGTACTACTATTATTAACTAATTTAAACCTATCAAAAAAAATTGAATATCATCAATATTTTATTATTAAAAACAGTGATATTTCTAAAAGTACAAAAATTATATAAAAAGCATGTAGGCAATAAAAATTGGGTTGGTACATGAATAGATTTTACTAAAACCAACATAGATTTACTATATTTTCTTTACAAAGTTCATATATGAAAATTGCAAGTCGTAAAACATTTATCTTTGTAAATATAAAAAGTTTTTAAAAGTTACTAGACATTCTTATGACTCATACGAACCAATGACGTAACAAAATATGCACAGACCTATGTTACGGCGAGAATCAGTTCGTACTAGTTCGGACCTATCCGTTGCTACAAAATTAAATTTTAAAATTTGCGAACTTGCATATTTTTTTGTATGACTTAGCCGCTGAGTCACAAAAATTTCTAGTAACATTTTAAAACTTCTTATATCTCCAAATATACATTTTTCCGAGTTTCAATTATCATATATGAACTTTGTATAGATAATACTGTCAAGCCATGTTCGTTTTAATCAAATCTAAAATTTGGAAATGATGGGTATTGGCAACGTGTTTTGAGCGCAAAGCAGCGAGTGTTTCATCATATTCAAACTTGTATTACAAATTACTATTTTCGTTTAATTAGCGTTAACATATAACATTAATGTATTTTTTCATTGAGCAAGCTTAAATATATAACAACAATACACTAATTTTGGCCAAATATGCTAGCGCCACAGACGGTTATAACTGTAAATTTTGAATATTGCCATTTTTGTATTTGAATATATCAGGCTTATTTTAAATTTTAAATAAATTATTTAATGATTTTTTTGTGATGGCTATACTAATAAAGTGGAGTATGCAATTGTGACTGGCGCATCCACATGATATACGTGAATGTTCCACGAAATCGGTTTCTAACTTTACTAAGATCAACTACCATGAGAATTAACGCACAAAATGTGTTGGTAGATACACACGATTAATCACTCTCTTTAAATTTTGAATGTTTTTGTAATAAAGTTGTAACTATCACAAATATAAAATTACTTATGCCTTTTATTTATTTCTCTTTTACTTTCTATAGTCATGAAGCCTTTCATATACCTTTGTGCACGAATATTGTGCTTATTAATACTAAAAGAATGACGACTATTGTTGGTAGTACATTTTATTGATTGTGTGATAAATGTGATTTCACGTTTATATTAAGAACGGCCCACAAATAAAATATCAGTAATAATGAAATATGAATAAAACTTCGGACTTCAAGCATCAAAAATTGATTTTAATATTTAATTTCATACATTCCCCCAATATTTAATATTTGTAATATTTATTTAAATTACACAGAGATTAATATAATTAGGCACAATTTTATTATCTTTTCTTTTTATCTTTTTTATTGTTTTGTTTTTACAGATATTCATATGAAAAAGCTACCTTTTTATAAATAACGATTTTTCATAATAAAAAATATATTTAAAAAAAACCAAGCAGTTGATTGAAGGTATTTCATGTCGATAATTAATGAGAAAAGAAAACGAAGCTCATCAAAATTCAAATAAGCAACACATTGAAATAAGTTCTCAAGCACACCAACGTACTGTAAAATCCCTACTTGAAGGGTACAGGTAGGTACTAAGTAAATAGAAGGGCGAGGTTTATATATGTTCTCTCTAACTTTCACCGATTCACACAACCTATGAGCATTTGAATATTCCTCATCGTTTTACCATCCTATCACTACGGTGACCATAATTTTTATAAAAAAAATTTAAAATTTCTTTGATCCTTGAAATGAAATTTTTCATAAAATTTTTACTAAGAAATAGTTGAAATTTGTCATTTAATACGAATGAATACTCATTGAAATTGAATGTCTTTTAGTAAAAAGGACATCTGGCCAACGTATTCGCAAACTCACAAAAAAGAACAAACAGACGTTACGTTACATTTTAGGAAGGTAGGTAAAATTGCTTTAGCTCAAAGATAAAAGTGGAGGACTGTCTGACAGAAACAATTTCAATTTAGGGATGTTAAAAACTAAAAGTTCCATTATAACTCGATCTTTTTGGATTTTATTCAGTGGTTTTTCAACAGGAACAGCTTTAACAACTCCAGTCGTAAAAGAGATGTACAACTCGAAAAGCCTGGCAAGTTCTATGCTATTGGAAATCTTG
This sequence comes from Falagria sp. GC000072, assembly GCA_030556245.1. NCBI lineage: Eukaryota > Metazoa > Arthropoda > Insecta > Coleoptera > Staphylinidae > Falagria > Falagria sp. GC000072. Next base: position 27,782 of record JASKGN010020362.1, on the reverse strand, counting down.
TATTGAAGATTTATGATTTTAATAAGCAATAATATTTTATGAATTTAATAAGAAGACTGAACTCACTGGAAGATTAAAAGTTTTAATCAAAAACGTCGTCTGCATGTGTAGAATTAGATTGTTAGACCATTCATAGAGTAAGTTACATTAATACAATTAGTTAATTAAACTGTTTTCATTATTACTTCAAGCTTGAAAGTAATCTAACAAAATTTATCCGTTGTACAAAAATTAAATTAAATTAAATTAAAGAAGGAAGGAAATTATGAGTAGTTTGTTTACAACCGTATAATTAAATTAAATTGAAAACAAAAGCCAATTTGCATTCTTAAATGTCAAAAAAGTTTTCAAACAAAAGACTAAAGCGTTATTGAATAATTGTGCCTTTTGTGTAAATCTACATGCATGACAAAAGCCATTAAAGTTATTATATCATGCATGACAGCAACTGAATGAAATAATGAATAAAAATCCAAGAACTTTTATAATTTGGAATAATCATCTCTTATCCAGAATGAGAAAAAAGTTCAGAAGTCAAACCTTCAATGTGTCCTTCGATGTGATGATTAGCCTGGTATACAACACAATTGTTTAAACATTCGGTAATAAGGAGTAGCCGCAAAGTCTTCCGAAACTAATAAAATCCCGCAGAGATCCGAATGGAAAATAAACGATTATGGGCACGTGGCACCGGTATACGCGGTGGTTGCCTCAGGAACGAATTGTCCTATAAGACAAACGTTAACTGGGTAACTGAGTTGAGAGACTACGGGTGGAATTGTTGTTGTCCCTGTGAGTTGCGTTCCGCTCGATGCGAGTTGGTGGCGGTGGCGTCGGCGGCGGTTCGGCGGTTCGGCGCGCTAGGGGTTATAGACACATCCTCTCGACTATTGTGCGCTCTCGAACTCGGATCGCTTTGCCGTGGAGAGAATGTTTCTTCGTGTCCTACCCAAGTTCGACGCCGGCGAGCATTTTCGCACAGTCACTATCGAGCAACGAGATGCGCACTCTCCAAAAGTGCCCTTCACAGGCGGACCCCATGGTGCGGCATCAAGCTTGCAACTGACCTACCCCGAAATTTCTACATAAATTACATCTTGCGTGCACACTTGCTTTCTAATACTTCTACTAATCGATATTTCTCTTTTTCTTTATGTCTTTATGGGGTTTTCTTTATTTGGAATTCGCTTTTTTTAAATTGTTTTAATTGTAAATCCTGCGAAATTTAACTTGAGAATATCTAACGATTGATGTAAAACGCAATTATTACCAATTTGTAATTTACATTAATTTATAATTTGTTGGTTTTAACTATCGGATAAACCATACAAGTTTTCCCTGAGAAACTTAGCATTCAAATATATTTCATATTAATAAAGTTAGTACCAAAAGGCGCAGAATTCAATAATCTATTCTTTGATATATAATATAACACGCAAACTTTAAAATGTCAAAAGTTATTAATACAAATACGCGAGATGCATGTGTCACTGGTTTAAGAAGTTCGTCGGAGTTTAGCAGACCCAGAACTGTCAGTGGACTCAGTTTATAATACATACATAGTTTATGAACTGAATCCACTAACCAAAACTAAACTTACCAAAGATTATCTACGAGACGTGTTTCCTCAATTATTGGAGAATGCAAATGTTCTTATGGCTGCACCTGCACATTGTTTCCGTCCTATGCAGGGTCATCTAAATTCTAAACCAGCATTTTCCTGGACCATGAATTGGTAGAGGAGGACCTACCGCGCGAAGTCTCGATTTAACCCCTTTTTTTCTTCTTTTTGGGCTTACATGAAATTGTTGGTGTATGAAACACATAGTACCACTCAAGAAGAACTATTGGGGAGAGTGATAGCAGCTTCTCTTATCGTACAACTTCGACCAACATATTTATGCAATCAGGTTAAGACTTGTCATCTGTTTAGAAACACCTTGTATATAAGACAGATTTTAGTGTAAAATGTAACTGATATTTTACCAAAAGTTCAAATCCAATTTCGAAATATCTATTTTATAAATTTACTTCATAAAAGTTTCGATCTTAAAAGATTTTCAACAATAAAAAAGGTTATGTAAATGAATGATAGTAGTTTCCTAAACTTGGGCTCCAGCCTGACTGGGAAACTGTTGTATCCGGCCAACAAACACCCATTTTGGGTGCTAAGCACACAAATAGCTATTTTAACATTATTTTCATTGTTGTATACACTTTTCCGTTAGGCATTCATAGCCATTTGCGTTTTTATGCATATATAGAAATCAGTTGAGTATGTAAAACTCAAAGGGCGACATATCACAAGCCTGCCGATTCCCATTGACATAGAAAGGATGTAAAAGTAGAAAAGAGGATAGGTTCTAGGACCAATTGGAGCAGCGCCAATTTTTTTTAATCCATATAAAAACGACTCACGCAACTTTTATCAGCAGAACGGATGCAAACGAGTAAAGCGAATGCCATAAAAGCGCACTACATGCTTCGCGCATTAGATTTTCCTTTTTCCGCACGAAGTTTATGTATTTGGGGCACGGTCAAAATGCCAATTAATACTTTCTACTCTCACATTTAGACACCCCAATACATAGATTCGTTCGAGAATATTATTAAATGTATTAAATTTTGAAATTCATTAAAACAGCTGTGGATAAGCCTACGAATTGTATACATCTACCTATTTTATGATTAATTGTCTGACAACTGCGTGATGCATTGCAACACACAGATTGCGATCTATTATTACGCAACGGGTACGCAAATTTCTCTCCCTCTCTCTCTCCATAAATTTCCAAAGGGCGTAAATACGATATGTACAATTTGCAATGTTAATACAACGATAGCGGAAAAACAGTTGAATAAATGCGGTAACAGTAGAATGATGGGATTGCGGAGGAACGAACTATATAAACGAAACAATTTACGAAAGGACCAAGGACAAAGTGTAATGGAACACTTAAGTAAATTTCCTTCACGAAAGAGAAACACTTTCATTCTTATATCAGTTATCCTTAAAATATAATTCAATTTCATACATTTACATATATATCTACAGCTTGAAATGGCTATATCGTTTATGTCGTTAAGTTGCGTAACTCTTTCATTTGTTTTCATTTATTTCTATGGGAAAGAAAGTTTTATTTGTTGACTTAATTTTATTTATGGTTTTGTTTTTAAATTTTATTTTAGTGATATGTTTTGTAAAAATTGATCGTTTCTTAAGAAATAATAAGAAAAAATAAAAAGGTTTGTACGATGCTGTAAAAACACTCAGTAGAATTTCGTAACCCCACGGTAAAAATTGATTTCTTGAGAGGTTCAACCACAAAATGCTTAGTTGTTTTTCCTCATCGTTACGCGTTGTTGGCCAGTTGACGAATGGTCAAGCCTTTTCCGCTTTTTTGTTAGTAAATACTAAAGTGGGTAAAGTTCAAAACAACAAATAAAAATTCTATCTATTAATTTAGTTATTTTTAGTTTAAAATATTTAATTAATATAAAAAATGAAATCCTTTTGCCCTTTGGTCAAATGCGTCAAAATCAAGTGAAAAATAACATTTTCCTTGTGACAGTCAATGTTTTCGTAGTTCTTCTGCATATGCTTTAGTTATATTTGTAATAATAATTAACTGGTGATTTTTCATTACGGTTTGGTGGTTTAAGTCCGCCATTTTGTCTGTACTTTAATTTTTATTCGTTTCAAGTTACTAGTTAACTTTCTTATGTTTGAACATAAATATAAATAAAAAAGCGACAACAAACTAAAACTTGTTTAAATTTTAATTTTCCTTCATTTTCAAAGAAATAATTTTTATAACAGTAAAAAATTAAATTTTCTTTATAAGAATAATGTTTACTTTTAGAGCGTGCCAAGGACTAATCAGGATAACTTGAAATTTAACCTTTCGTTATTTTCATATCCACAATAAAATATAAAATAAATTAATTTAATTTATCAAATGTATTTTAACAAAAAATTTCATTGATGACGTGACGGAGCACTAAAACAGCGGTTTTTTTTTAAGACAATATCAATTTTCTACAATACCAATATGTTAATATTCTTGAAAGCCCAAGTATCAAAACCCGACTCGGCAAAATCTAAAACTCATATATCATAGTTTTTACAAGTACATAAAATATTTTTATTCATTGCATGACAGAGAGAAATGTGCTCGAGTCTAGAGTAACTAAAATTTATTTCTTAGCAATACGAAGCTGATATTAATTATTAAGAAAACCATCAAACCATATAAAAAATAAGCAAGCATTCTATACAAAATATTTCGTTTCCACTAAATTGTAATAAATCGTGCGTTACCACTGGTCATTAATTGTGGGAAGTACAATTTGCAGGGTGTGTAGCTCACGCTATAAGTACGAAAGACGAATTCTGGCCTATACCAATATCCCGCAAGTGGGTCAAAGGCTTTAACATTTAGGTAGTGCATATCTACTTCCTGGCGAAGACAATGCCTATCCCACTGTGCTTTTGTTCTTTATCTAATACTGCATTTAGTGTCTCTCATCAGGGAATGCTTTGTAAAAATTACATTTACATTCCAATTAAAAATTAAGCCGTGCTTAATGGACTCTTTAACTATAAACGTACCTATTCACTAAAAATTCATCTTCATATTTATTGTCTTTATTCTTTTTTGATTTATCTTTCCAAATATTTCTAAACAATGTTTAATATGTGTAATAACATTTTAAGTAAAATCACTTCATACTTATCGTTATACTGCTAGTATGTATATGCAACATTCTTAGAATTTCCTAAGAACTTTCTTTACTTGAAGCGACCTCTTATGCACATTTTCCAAAGCCTTTTCACAATCGCAATGCAGTTTTCCACAAAACACAGTCAATAATTTATGAATTGCATTAGACCACAACCTTTTATGTTTTACCAAAGAAACATTTTATCTTTCGTTTTTGATTTGATTGTTTTAAATACAAGAAATAAATTGTTATTTGTTTTAACATTTATATTCTTAGTTTATTGGGTGGCATAAAACTTTGGTAAGAAGAAAAATCCTCCTTCCAAATTCAACCTAAATTTTGTGACATATAGAAATGTAGATATACCAATAGTAATCGGGATGAAGATGATATCCCACAAGAAAAGCTAAAGATATGTTCGTGATCCGTGCCAAAATGTTACAAATAAATTTTAGACAAATGGGCGAAACGCTCTTGGAACGTATCGCATTGACTTTTGCCACTATAATTCTGTTCTTTATACAGTTACAATGTTATAGCTAAATGTAACAACTCTGGCAATAAAACTAGAAACCATTATTCCAACAAGGGTAGATACTATGTTAAACATCAAGTAATAAATAAAATAAAACAACATCAAGATTAGAAGAGTTTGGTATGATATATGATGTAAACATTTTATTCATTCGTTTTAATTAGGAATTCAAATTAAGTCCAATTGAATATGTGTACACTTGCCATAAGTGCAAAATTCAATTAATGCGGATTGATTACATCTGCATTTCCGTAGTAATTGGGTTGAACCAAATCAAAAACTTGTTTTGCATATGAAAATGTTGAAGTGGTTGTAAACCGTCATAAATGCAATGAATGTATTGCGAGAAACCCGTGAATAGTGAATATATTCATTTCCTTCGTCATTGGCAAATTAAAATTACGTCCTGCAATTTATGCATTTACATGACTTCAGACTTTGCAATTACTTTCTAAAAGGATACTGGTACTTATAATTTGCTTTAGTATTTGCTCTCATCGCTATTGAGATCTTTCAAGGATAACTTTATGCTTATTAAAACTTTATCCTTGATAATATATGGATGATTCGATTGCTTTCGGTCCAATTAATATGAAAGTAATTTTATTAAAATTAATGAAAATTTCAAGTCATTCCGATCAAAGGTTTGTCCTTGATACCATTTTAAAGTTAGAAACGTCAAACTAATGAAACGCGGACAAAATGGCGGACCTTGGGGGTAATGGAAGATGGCTGATTTATTACTACATACATAGCATGTTAACAAATGCATAATGTTCATTTCCGCAGAAAAACTTGATTATAATCATTGAATTTTAAGACAAAGTTCTAATAGAATCGGCCAAATAATCAAAAATTCAAAGTAATTGATACTCACCCGACGCATCACTCGTAAAGAAAATGATGAGGTTTTCATTTTGGTGTTTTAATTAGAATTGTAGTAGTTCTAGATCCTGAAAAGAATCTATTAATAGTTTCCAAAATTTTCGAAAATAATAATTAAATATTTTGCAAGCTCTGGGAACACAAAAATAAGCACAAGGACAATAATTAACATAATTATAATTTACATATAAGAAAAGGATTAAAATTAAGTTTTATGTATATACCAGGTTTTATTTAACAATATTTGCAATATTACGCAGAAACCAATAATATTCTTCCAAGTAAATGGTTTCGTTGCTATTGTAAAATACATTGATGAAATTTGAGATCATTGAAACTGCAAATCCAAATATAAAAGCACAAAGCTTAGATAAATATAATAAAAACGCTTAAAATGTAAAGTTAATATTAAAAAGGGAGTAATATTTCCAAGATAATATGATAATACAATGTTTTTGCATAGAATTAATACATTAAAGTACTCGTACAATATATAAGCAATAAATGAATGAAAAACCATTGATTACAACACTCATGAGTTTCTGATTTAAACATCAATCTCACCTTACTCTTTATTCTTTACCAGAAGTGTAAATATCAAGTAAAATGCAAAGGAAAATCCGCGTGCGCCTTGATGTTCCTCAATTCCTTTTTTCTCGTTTTAGTATTGACTCTCCAATACAATTCGCCCCAAAAGCTTTTGAATAGGATTTCGAGCAAATTCGAAAATAGGGATTGAATGAAGTACCGTGTAATTATAAATCGAATTAATTTCGGTTTACGGGTTTTCCTTTAGAGCTGTAGGAAACTAAATTTACAATGGCTACTTCTACTGGCAGTCACTTTCAGACGACACTTCCCTCTTCTAATTCTGTACTCGTAGGGGTTTCGCAATTCAGTCTTGCTGAACAATCAACTAGAGCAGATTAAAGGGGTAATCAGTAATTCAGTCGTTGATATCGGCACGTTTGTTCGTCGATTCGTTCCTCTCGTTGTGCTACCACACAGTCTACTGAAATGTTCTGAATTCAGCAACTCACGAGCCGGCTTCGTATCACCACCCTTAACAGCCACCCTTCTGGCATTGGTTCTTGCTTCGTCGATCTTTGTCGAGCGTCCTTTCAGCCTACATCTTTCGCAGAATATCCTGTTGCTTTCAACATATAAACTTTGTGTAATACAAACAACACCATAGAAGTATCCTTTCGAGATAGAATATATATATACCCGTATTTGCAATAACGATTTTTTAATGCTCGTCAAGTTTATCTCTTCTTAGTATATCTTAAATACCCTACTTAAATTCCCCTCTATGCAGATCCTTGTGCAGATTTTGTTTGAAATTTGAAATTCATCTTGTGGTTGCATCCTGTCGCATTTCGTACTCTCAGCAAATATCAAAACGCATTGGAAAATACTAGGACTTTACTGGATCCGCATTCTAGTGGTATGTGTACACTCAGTTGTGGACAGGAATATTCGACGTATTCCAGACTCACACAGAGGTTCTGTTTCCAAGCAACAGGAACCTAGACTTACTCAATCTACATCACTCTAACTCTCTAGTAAAAAAGATGAAAGTAGGGCGATGAGATGCTAGCTGACACAGGATAAAAAGGCAAACATGATGATTAAAATTACAATTATCTAAGATTATTTTTATTTCATTATTTTAAATATTTTGCGAGTTTTCCTAGAATTACAGTTATCCTAATTAAAATAAATTATATAAATTTCGTGATTATACAATAAATTGTATAAAAAAAAAACAAACAAAAAAATCTTTACTTCTCTTAATAAATATTAGTCTAAGTTATACTAGAAATAAAAATTTTAATGCAAAAAATCCACTCAAATATTCGGTGGATGTTCAGGTTTTAACACATAGCAATATACTTTACGCATTTCATAATCATGTCTTTTCATATGTTCTCTTAGTGAGCTATGATAAAAGGAACGCTTGCAAACACTGCAGCGAACTTTAACATCCACATCGGAAACATACCGCATTTCATGCATTGTTGCTTTATGAAAATCAAAATGATGTTGGCACTTCAACCTAATTTTGCATATCTTGCATCTTCTTCGTTCTTTACAATCGATGGCTAATTGCTCGTTAATATTATACAACTCGGCGTCAGTCAAAGTTTTCATCATGTTTTGCAACTTTACCCATTGCAACTTCTTCTTTCTGTGCGAATAATTTTCGACTCTCTTGATTATATTAAATTTGGCATAGGATCTAATGCCCTTAAGTACATTTACAGGCTCATTTAAAAAACAATTTAATTCGTCCAAATTGAAGTTATATGGGTCAGGATAATGCGTTGCATATTGTGGACCTGAAGTTCTTGCCACATCGGGTGGAACCATTGGAGCCAAATATGGCCTCCGTGTTTTTATTTGTCTTGCAGATGGGGGTCCGGGACATTCTTGCTCATCTATCAATGCCGAAGGCATATCTAAATCACTTTCTGATTCGGAGCCTGCTTCGTCATCTTTTTTTGTTTCTGTTGGTTGTTGTTGTACCTCAGCTCTTCCTATTCCTGCTGCTCCTCCACGAGTCCTTATTCCATGTGGTCTTCCTTTCCTGGATTTGAACATTGTTAAGATTTAAAAATAACTATTATAGTCACAAACAACACTTCAAATTGTGACAAATTATGACAATTTTAAAGTATCCAAGGCTCATTTGATTAAATGAATATATCCAAAGCCTACTAAATTATTTTCATTGAAAACAATATAAGAGGTAGGTGTAATCTTTTAGTTTTTCAACGCCTACTTATTATTAATTTAAAATAAAATTTCTTTTTAGCCTAATTTAATCAAGTTACCAACTAAATAAAATTTTATTATAACAAAAATATATTTGTTTTATTTTATTTTTGGGAAATTATTTTATGCTGCTCAATATAATTTGAAATATATTAATACAAACTCAATTTTAAAAACATTTGTGGTATAATTAAAACTATTTAAAATCCAAGTTTATTTAGAAAATTTATAGAATTTTATTGCACTGCAATAAGTAACAAGACAACGAAATAAATACTAAAATTTTTATTCAGTCAGTATAATATATAAAATTAACATTAAATTGAGTATATCATAATAATATTTAAAATACAATTATATACAAATATAAACTATTAGGTACTATTAATTCTTTCTTCACCTGCTGATTCATTTGTCGCAAGCACACCAACTGGAGGTAAATAATACGCTTTAATTAGAGAATGTAATCGGGCAACTTCTTCATCTTCTCTTTCCAATGCTCGTAGCATTTGGGCAAATTTAATAGGTCCTTCACGTCCTTCAGGATAGCCAAAATCTTTTAACACATCCACTTGAATTTGCATTACAATGGGAAACATGTACTGCATCATCTTTAACATTTCGTTACCAATTGCATTTCTAGCTTCTTCAATTTTCTCGATGTTATCAGGTTGTTCCAGTTCTTCCAGGGTTTTGTTCAAGATATCTATTGCAATTTCGGATGTTAATGTTGGTATAAGCACTTCGTTTTTCGACATTTTCAATCAATAATTCAATTAACTTTTAGATAAACAAGAGTTGTTTGATTCTCTTCTAACCTTAAGTTGTGTTGTGAACCTAATAAGTAAATTTAGACTGATTTAGATCCTGCAAATAATGAATGATTCATCTACAAATTTTTTATTTCTTTTACAAAAGTAAGAAGAATTTAAATCACTGTATTAAAATATGTATTTACATATATGTAATTCATATAACAAAATTATATTTTTAAGGTGATAATTCCCCAGTGGCAGAACAGAACATATCGAAGTAACAAAATACAAAATTTTTAAATGAAATACTTGTTAATTTATTGCAGCAAAAGAACAATACATTATGTTTATAATTCATCAGCAAAAAAAAAACGTTGATATGAAATAAAAATTGTATAAAAGAGTATATGTTGTGTATATAGTTGTAGTTAATATATATGCTAATGAAATAAACAAGTTAATAGTGAAAATTGTTTAAAAGTTGTTCCATAAAAATTAAATGCAATGAATAACTCATTTGGAATTTGCAGTTATTTAGTAATACTATGCAAAGGCATAGATTTTTATAAATTACAATCACATTTACTTTTGACCATACTTTTTCTTTTTATACCATAAAATAAAAAAAAATTTAGTTAAATATATTCAACAAAAATTTCACTGCAAATTTATAGATCAAAAGAAACTCGAAGAAAGTATATCAAAAGTAATATGATTCAATAGGTGTTGGTGGCATGTTTCAGTAGTTAATGGATGTGTAAACTATTGAGATACATTAATATCTCATCACATCCAATTTGATTTCGAATAATTGGTCTATGCTTTTCAACCTTATCTTTTAGCAGATAGGCATTGACATTAGCCAAGAGGTTGAGAATACCTTAAAGAAATGAAATTTGATAAAGTTAATTATGTACATTTAAAATTTGTAAATATTACTTACTGTGGACAATTCTTCTAAAGTCCTCATCATCATCATCGAAATGAGTCATTAAAGTATCAATGATTACTTCATGATGTCCACGATAAGTTGGTTCACAAAAAGCTTTCGGTATATCGAGTAAGACAATTCTTAGTGCTCTTACAGTATAACATCTGACGTCTTCATCAGGATCATCCAACCGTTTTAAGAATTCTGATAAAAATGAAATTTTTGCAATAACTATTAAGATAATTAGTATTATTGAATATACAATAGTACCTGGATAGATCTTAACTAAATCTTGAATTTCCCAGATGTTATTTTTCACTAGTTGATGTTTAAATAGCACTAAACATTCAAGTCCCTGTTGTCTGCTCTTTTCATTGGTATCTTCAGTTAATGATAGCAACAGTCCGTGCATATTATTATAGGTAGTGCGAAGGGATTCAGGGGTCTCAAAAATTGGGCCTTCTAATGGAGCCAGTGCATTTATCAAGCATTTTGCTCCTAATTGCCGCATTATTTCAGATACCCGTCCTGCACTCCAAACCAAGGTTGGTGACACAATATCTGAAATTTATTTTTAATATAAAACTTATTAATCGAATTTATAAAGATCTCTGGTTCCATGATAGTTTAGATAATCTTACCATTTATAAGCAGAGAGAGAAACTTTTCACGTTCGACAATATTCTGCATAGTAACTACTTTGTTATCCATTGCTTCAGCTAATGCTGAAAGTGTTTTCCAGCGAGCTTCGATTGGCACATTTTTGTGCAATGCACTAAGTAGAATCTTACCAATGATGTCTGAACATTCACCAAAAGCAAGACCGGATTGGCAAAGAATTGTATTGAAAATCAATCTTTCAATGGTTTTCTCCCCCCATGATAGGGGATTTTCGCTAATTTGTATAAGTAGGTTTCTAGCATAACGATGCCATAACTCATAATGGTCAACAAAGTCCAAGGTAAGTTTCATCTCCTCTAATAAGTGATGACCAAGTGGAGAACTGCTAATAGGTTCTCTTAAACTGATCACAGTTACGATTACATTGAAGAGATGTTGATTAATTTCATCTGGGGAATCGGGGGTTAAATGTCCTTCCACTGCTTGAACGCAATTGACCAATTCCATTTGATAACAAAACTGAAATATGAAATGTATATTTAGGAAATTTAATTTAGACTATTAGAAAGACTTACATTGTGATTGTAAGTCACTTCAGGTCTAGAGAAAACTTCACAAACTTCAAGTAGATTTGGAACCATAAATTCATGCGGGGTACCGTGAATGAATGCCGCCAATATGGCTAAATTGCCGAAGTGGCCATCTTCTATTGTAGGGACGACAAGTTTCATCCAGTTATCGACTGGGACAAAGAGAGCCATAAATTTGACGGAATCCAAGATTAATATTTGCATGTTTTTGCGTTGGCTATCTCGAACTGCATTAAACATGGCATGTAGCAAAACTGGCATCTGCTGAATAATGGCATCTTCAGCATGCACAACAATTGAATATAGCAATTGGCCACAACGAATTCGGACATCTCTTTGCCATGAAGTTAACTCGTTGCTAATTGCAGTGGCTAATTTGCCAAGATGTCGTTGGACAAGTACACGGCATCCAAGGTTTGGGCGATTCACTAAAAATATTTCAAGTAAATTTTGCATATAGTTTTTAATGAGCACTTACATGATGGTGGATAATACTTGGGCGATTGTGTTAAAAAATCCATTTGATCTTTAAGATCCTTTTCATTTTCTTGGGCATATTGAATTCCAATTTTACACCATAAATTCTCGGTGAAAATGCGAGTATCATCAACCTCATCGTTCAATCTAAAGAATAAAACATCACATTAATATCATTTTGCATATTAATCAAAAAGCCTCTTACCCAGTTAATATTATAGGTAGCAATCTATGGAAAAATGAATACCGATCACGATAATTCGTCATCCAAGTTGCAGTAGTCTCGATAACAGATTGTCTCACGACAGACACAGAATCAAAAAGCCGTTGAGCCATTGCTCCAACAGACATCTCCAATGTATTTGCTTCACTATACAGCACAATTTCGCCAATGCATTTTACAGCCTCCATTCGGACCTTAAAGCGTTGATGTGAAAATGCTGACAACACAGGTTTGACCAATTGTGTTGCTTCCTTGTGGAAATATAGAGGCAAGCAATGAGCAAGTGCGACTATACATTTAAAACTTTCCAGTTTAATTTCTGGGAATTTGTCTTGAACTGTTTCTTTAAGTATCGCAATATAATCATTAATAAATGGTTTCAGTTGGTGTTCATTATATGATTCCAAGACAGCATTCATGAATCTGACTAATTGCAGTCTTAATTCTTCAGATTCTTCAACAATCTCGGCAGTTCCAAGACGTTCGACAAGTATAGGGAAGACATATGACAAATAGTAATCATTACTGGGTAAGAATTCCAATATGAATTTATTCATTAAAATGATGGTATGCTCACGGACAGCTTCTGAAGGGTCACGTAAAGCATTCAAGACATAGATATGGCAAGAACGAAAGATTTCATGATATTCTTCTGGGGATAAACGATCCCCGGTTTCAAGCACACGTTTAAAATTAATGATAGCTTGCTTACGCTTTTGCTTATCAAGTGATTGTAGTGTCTGGCACAGCCGCTCACATTCACGAAGCTGTGGAAAATCCATTTCACTATTCGACTGCATTTGCTGCTGGTGACTGTTGCACGTTCGGAATGTACTGGAACACTGATATATCCAATTCGATAAATAAATATGTAGATATAGTAACGTTTTATTCCCTAGAAACTCCAGTCACCAAGCAACTTGTTTATTCAATACGTATCTTGTAACACTTTTCTTGCTAATCTACAACCGGTGGAGTAATTAACAGTGACGGATTTTCTATAGGCGCATTAAAGTTCTGTTTGGGGCTTCATTAATTTGAAGCTTATTTAGGGGTATATAATTAATTTGTGTTTTCATTTAGGGACAGCAAAATTGATAAATGCATCACATTAAACGTTTCAAAATAAAGTGGGCTTTGAGCCTCTTCTGTTCCAAATCCATCACTGGTAATTAGTTCCAATTAAATAATATTGTAGTGTAATTTCATTCTTGAGTTTATACTTGATAAATATTAGATTATAATGGTTGTAACTTCTAGCAACCTCATGAGTTATGAAAAATGCTGGGAATGTTTTTATTATTGAGTTTTCTATTACCGAATTCTGAAAACCGCCGCCGTTTGAGGGGCTGGCGGGTACTTAGCTATTGTTTAACGCGATTGTTGCTTTGATATGGTCGTAAAATAATTGTAAGGTCCTTAAATAAGTTCAATTTGATACTTACAATTCGAGGCATCGCAAGGACTAAAACAAACTCGATGATATTTAGACTGGGACTGGACTGAGACTAGCAAGTTTTTCCCCTTTTATACGATTTTTGATACATACATAATAAAAAGAAACTGAAGCTAGACAAAATTTGTAGAAGATAGAACATACAGATTTTGCGTAGGGACTCGTTGCACCCCTCCACACTTTTCCTGAACACCTGGACATCACAATGAAGGTCTACCAGTCTGCACAGACAGACTACCTAAAAAAGAAAGACAACCGACTCAAACACAATGCAATTGTTGTAAATTCTGGGGGGACTAAGTTGGAAAAACAGCATATATGTAAGTGTGGCATAGCAGCATTTTGTAAAATTAACAACGTAGAAATGGAATCCGTTCTGCGTAAAAGAATGAGTACTTCAGTCAACGACGGAATGTAACTTATAAGGACTAAAATCTACTCGTGTTTTGCAAGTTTTGCTTGCATTGATTGGTAAATAAATAAACCGGACTATTAATGCAACTAGAATTTTGTTATTGTTTTCAAATGTAAAAAGGGGTGTCGGCGTTCTTTGACCATTTATAGATGATCCAAAACAATGCATATTTCCATTTAATAAAGATTTAAAAATCTTTAGTCAAAAATATTACTTTGAATTAAAAGAATTAGTAATTAATATTTGTGTTTATCTGGTCGCATTCAACTTACAATTAAAAACAATTTAATAGATTTTGTTTCTGTCTGTGGATCGATTCTCATCAAATTTGGAAATTTAGCTCAAAAATTTGGAAATTTATTCTCAAAAATTTATATGGTTTGCAATCGACTATTAGTGAAAGAAATTATTAGTGTATTTGTATTTCAGCAATTTAGATTGTCAGTTTGTGTTCGGCAAGTGAATATCTTCTACATGTTTATTCTTCGTGTCAATAACTTGCAACTTTTTTCTGGATGAGTGTATAAATTGTCTTAATATCGTGAAAGCTTGTATTCTTTCGAAAATAATAAATGGACAATAAATATTACACATATTTATTTACTATGAATATCTAAATTAATCATCATTGGAAACAATTACATAAATTAGAACATAATGCATTTATGCAGGGTTTAAAAGCAAGAAATTTAAACAAAAGGTAAAAATCAATATACAGTGTAAAATGTTTTGGAATTGAATTCATCCTTTTTCCTTTGTCTTTCTCCAACTTTTCTATTTGGGAAAATGGACTGTAGTAGAATTTAGAGGGAAGAAATCAGAAACAGGAAATTCGGCTTATATTATAATATCTAAAAAATCTGAAATGATTTTGTATTTTTACCTTACCTTCGAATTTACAATATCCATTTTTCAGGAAAACATACTACTATTGCCAAGTGTTGCCATAACAACTATATTCCTGTTATCTTTTAAGCATATTTAGGAAGTTAGTAATGCCATGAAAACAAAATTCCTTTGACATTATCTCTATCAATAATTAATAGTCAGGTCAGTTCTGCAGTAGCAGCTAACGAGAACACATCCTTATTAGATAGGTAAAATCTGTGAACAAAATGTTTGGAGAGTTTGGTGCTCTTGGTGAATCCTATGTCTACGAAGTTGTGGAATCACACAATATGTACAGGAAGCTTCACGGCGCTGGTCCCCTTACTTTGGACCCTGAACTGACTGAAGCAAGTCAGTATTGCGCCCTGGAAATTCTTTTCAATATTGAGGAAGTGGACTATGCACGCTATCTGAAAGACGATGCGAACATATTTATCATCGAAGACGTTAATAACAGGAAGTTATTAACGGGTGATGAGCCTGTTACCTCCTGGTATAGCCTGCGGTATCAGCAGAATTTAGCCAAACACATGGGGGTGGAAAATAAGAGTGGGGATATGTTTTTGAATGTATTGGTCCTCAAAACCTTGAAATATCTGGGCGTGGGTGTTATTCGTGTAAGAGACGAACTTGCTGTGGTTTGCCAGTACAAACCTGGAAAAGAGGAGGAAAATGTTAAATAAATCATTCCCCTTATGGTCGTAATTGAAGATGTAATCAATTTTTTTACTTGAATTGTTAATCAACAAGAATAAATAAACTTGTTCTTCGGTAACAAATGTTCTCAACTACAATAATCTTAGTTAGTACATATTCAATCTTGAATCATCTAATTTTTGATAGAAATTTAGAATAATATTAAAGTCATATTAAAGTATTAAACCGTTTCATATCTTCCGGAATTAATTGCACATTACTAAGTTACTCGTTTCAAGTAGAAGTAGCTTAATTTTATTGAAATTTCATGAAACGATTAAGTACTGTACATATTTATGTTTTTATTCGAATTTCTCATATCGATCTTAACAAAATTGTTCAAATATTGCTTCAAAACCATTAGCAATTAAAGCATATTCAATAATAAGTCATTTTATAATAAAAGGAAATTATAATTTTGCAAGAACCATATAAAGATTTTCATCAGTATCTCTTGATCGATAAAGAAATTCCCCGGGCAAGTTTTAGGATTTTGCGTCAAAATTATGTATGCTGCATCAGCCATAATTCCAGGTTTACGGAATCTGCACCGGCCAACATATCAGAAGCAGCAGTGTGGATACAGGATAACTAATTAAAAACAAACAAATTTTATATGTTTACCAACAATGTTATCATTTTCAGTGAAAAGGTGGACTTTCTTTCTTCGCTCCATTTTGTACCGGTTCTTGGCGGTTTTGCCTCTGACTGACTTATCCCTCAACTTTCATTCTAAAAATCTTTCTACTGTAAATTTCGTTATTAGTAATTTTGGCCATTACTAGGTCTTTTTAACATTTTGAATTTATTCGCCTCCATTGCCAAGTCATGCTACATTTTCTTTTGGCGAGCCTATAATCGGGAAGCATCATGACGTGGCCATAAAATTTGAGGCGCCTTTTTCTCATGTCTCTTTCTATATTAGAGTATTCTTCAACTTTAGCATTTTTTTGTAACTTATAACCGTTTTCAGTTCTTCTGGATTCAAGGATTTTTCTAACGATTGTTCCTTCTTCCTTCTTTAGATTTTCCGTATCTGATTTCCTGTTAAAGTTAAGAGTCACTGACATATAACATTGATGGTTTGATTACACTATTATAGTGTCTGATTTTGGTATGGAGAGATATAAATTTCTTATTGTAAATATATTGCACCAACCCTAGGCCTCTACGAGCTTTCTGAATTCTTTCTTGTGGTGAAAGTCTTTCCGACATAACTTTCCCACATAACTTTCCCTAGATATTTAAAATACGGCACCCTATTTTTTTTAATTATTCCATATTTCCTTTGTAATCTGGTAACTTCTAAATTTGTAGTTGTGAACATGTTTTTTCAAATGATATTTGCAAGTCTACTTTTTCAATACATTCTTTTAAAGTTTCAGTTTTATTGCACAAGTTTTAGTGCCGTGTGACTGAAAATTGCATATGTATTATCGCTTATTTCGCATGAAACAAGTAATGATAATAATAATAAATAAAAATAATACTAAGAAAAATTCAAGCCAGGATAATCTTGGTTTAAATTTTTATATGGGCCTGAATGCGCTGTGATAGTGGTAGGAAGGTTTAGGAATATCGTCTCGCAGACTTTATAAAATACTAGAATATTCCACAAATACAACAGATATACAAAAATATTGCATCTAAATATCAAAAACAAATGTAGGAAATTCAAATTTAAACAAATAAACAAGTACATGATCCAACAAGAACAGTAGAATAATATTAAGACCTGATATCTCTGCCACGTCTAGTCGCCCAATAATCATTGTTTAAATGGTTAAACAGGGCCGATTTTGGTATAGGAAATTGCCATTTTAAATTCGAAAAAGGTAAAAATACATCTGACAAAATTTTGTTGTTTTACCTTTTTTCGAATTTACATTATACCATATACATTTTTCAGGAAACCATACAACTATTGCCAAGTGTTGCCACAACAACGATATTCTTGTTATCTTGTAAACAACATTAGAAAATTAGTAATGCCATGAAAACAAAGTTCGTTTGACATTATCTAGCTCTATCAATAATTCAATAGTCAGGTCAGTTCTGCAGTTGCAGCTAACGAGAACACGTCCTAATTAGAAAGATAAAGTCTTTGAGTAACATGTCGGACATTTATGGGGCTCTTGGAAAAAGCTTTGCTTTCCAAGTTTTGCTAGCGCACAATAACTTCAGGATGTGCTCCAACGCTAATCCCCTTATTTTGGATACTCGCATGAGTAAGGAATGTCAAGAACGAGCCTTGGAAATTCTTATGGCTCATAAAGTGGAAAATACAAGGTATCCGGAACGAGGCGAGAACATTTGGATTCACGATGTCCTGGATGGCATGGTGTTACCAACGGGTGATGAGCCTGTTAGCTACTGGTATCAGCATCAGTATGATTGGAATTTTTCCATACCACCGGAAGGGAATAACGAGGGGTACCAGATTGACCTTTCCAAAATCGACGGGCGAAAAAATTTTGATCAGGTGATCTGCAAAGCCTGCAAATATCTGGGTGTTGGTGTGTCTCGTATAGGTAACCGAATTGCTGTGGTTTGCCACTACACACCTAAAGGTGAAAATTGAAAATCCTGGAAATTGGGAGGACATTGTTCAATAATTCAAGGGCTCTATGCTCGTAATTGAAGATGTAATCAACTTTCTTTTTGACTTGAATTGTTAATCAACAAGCATTTGTGTTTAATACATGTGACATTAAATAGTTATATAAATATTATTTTGCCATCTATCTCAATGTGATTTTCCCATTATTATAAGATTAATATTTATCAGTTATAATTTATAATAAGTTTAAAATGTAAAAGTTTCCTTTTATAATCCAAAGATTGATTTGATAGTTTTAACAAATTTTAAATTAAATTCATAACCATACAAATAACCACATGTTAGCATGTTAGCAGCACATTAGACCACATGCAAATTGATGATTTTTTTGTGTTGAGTATTAATTTTGGTGTTGTTTAAAATAAAACTATATAAATAATGTCTGCTGGCGTAAGTGTAATAATTGAAGAGTTAAAAAACCATCCTCGTTGTCCACATGGTCCCACACTACTCTTTAAAACACTGGACAATAATAAACCGCGAAATTTTTTTGCTTGTTCTGCATGCAGAGATCGCAAGTTGTGTTCAATTTTTGTTTGGCAAGATGAATTGGAGACTTATCGAAAGAGATATTGGGAATCAAAGATTGCAAAATATGTGGCGAAAATAAATCCTCAAAATTTGTATATTACATTCAATAATGTTTTGCAAATGTGCGAAGCAGAACGAATGTATTGCTATGATTGTGAAGAATTTGAACTTGCTAAATATCAGGGAGGACATCTTAAACATAATCACAAGATGGGTATATCTGAGCACTTAATGAGACATCCAAGTGTTTTCTTGGAACCTTTGGAGGACTCCAAGAAGGAAGCACAGTATTTGTTCAACGATGTTAGTTGCAAGTTTATTGTTGATACTGTTATTAAATTGGGTTACAAGTATGGATCATATTTTATATTTTGCTTGAAATTATGGTACTATAATTGAAATTATATTTTAGATACGTATTATGTATTGGTGCACCAAGAATTCATGAATATATTGTTAACAATTGCGAGATGAAATTGGATAGTTTCTTGATGGACTTCGATAAAAGATATTTAACGTTTTATAATCCGTTACAATTTGTGTGGTATAACATGTTCAATCATCATTTCTTTTTGGATAGTTCTCGAAGTTATTATGAAGATTTTCTTAGTAATAACAAGTAAGTAAATATTTATATATTATATTATTAATTTTATATAGTATTGTTTTGTTTTCAGATCAAATGAATTAATAATCATTACTGACCCACCATTTGGAGGTAGAATCGAACCATTAGCTGAAACATTCAGATTAATAAATCAAGATCATCAAAAAATTACAAAACTTGACATACAATTACCAATGTTTTTTATTTTCCCATATTTTATGGAGCCTCAAATAGTAAATGCTTTTGACAAATTTACTATGCTTGATTACAAAGTGGATTATGATAACCATCCTTTGTTTTCAACTGGCCCTAAAGGTAGGAAGCAAGGTTCAACTGTACGAATCTTCACAAATTTGAAAGCATCGTAAGTTTATTGCATCCTTGATGTAAGTAAGAGTATTAAAATTGAACGGATTTTCAATTTTAGAAGTATTGAATTACCTGCATCTGAAGGATACAAATTTTGTAACAAGTGCAACCGTTGGGTATCTCATGAGAATGAACACTGTGACAAATGTAAAAGTTGTACATCGAAAGATGGTAGAACTTACATTCATTGTAATGAATGCGAAAGATGTGTTAAACCCACCTGGAAACATTGCAAAGATTGCAATAAATGTGCACTTGATAAACATAAATGTGCAGAAATTGCATTTACAAATGTGAGCAGCAATAAGAAAACTACGAAATAACTTTGAATTTTGATTTATATCTCATTTTGTTTTAGGAATGCTTCCATTGTAAAGAAGAAGGCCACAAAAAGAGTGATTGTCCGCTGATTAAGAAGACAAAGTCTCCAAAACGAACTTTGAAAGTTTCTGATAATAATAAAGATGAACAATCAAGCAGCAGTGCAGTGAAAAAGCCTAAAGTTTCACGTAATATTACTAAGAAGCACAACAATAAGTATAAAAAAGCTAATAAGAAAAATGTTATTAAACATTAATAAACAAAATGTATCAAGTTAAATACTATTTTTAAGGTTTCCTGTATTCTTCTCATGCAAATTTATGATATGGAATACATTTTTAGTTAAAGTATAACTAAAATGTTTGGAAAAAATTCTTACCAAACATTTCCACTAAAAATTTTAGTCAACTCCTTTGTTTCCATATCGTTTAGGTTCCATAGCTCTTAAGTTTAATTTATGTTTTCAGATCATTTACTCTTTACATTCATTTTACATCATTGTAAACTTTGAATTGACGAGGGATTAATCTTGACGAAATCGTTGTAGGCTTTGATTAGGATTTTTTTTCTTAATATTTAAAAATTGTGTGACCCTAGTAACACAAACTTTTACAATGTACTTCAATTTAATGAAAATAGTCAGTTTTGTAAATTTAACATTCATTAGTTAATTTTGTGAACTGAAAATATGGGAAATAATAATGATCCATTAAAAGAAACTGAAAACGATGGACTCGAACCGAGAGAAATTGTAACCAATGGACACGAACCGAGAGAAATTGTAACCAATAGACACGAAGCGAGAGGAATTGTAACCAATGGACTCGAAGCAAGAGAAATTGTAACCAATGGACTCGAAACGAGAGAAATTGAACCAGCCGATATATCTACTTTACTGGTACCAAAATACTCGTTAGAGGAAAGAACTCCCGCACAGGCTAACACCGAAAAAGAAATATGCAGGTAAGTTGTTGAAAGCTATAGTTTATAGAATGTAATGTCCCGCTTCGCTTACAATAGCTGCATTCGTTATTTTATTAATGCCATTTATTAATGACATTAATAATTATTAATGACATTAATAATTATTAATGACAACTTAATAATGGAAATAAAAAAAGAAAATCATTAATAAAATGACATTAAAGGCTTTAATAAAATAACGAATGCAGCTATTGAAGTTTTGAAAATTAAACGAAAAAAATTAATTTTTAAAATTTATATATTATATATATTTTCCTACAGCTGCTTATAGACAATAATAATCTAATTTCAAACTTTTCTTTTGCTTTAAAAGGCTACTTTTTGAGTTTGCCGATAATCTGCAGGAGGAAGCCTATCCGAAGGAGATTAAGCCTGAAGAAACCTATGAATACAAAGATTTTGAGGAGGAACTTCAAGTTCATCATGTTGAACATCTTCTTCCTCTAGATGAAGAAAAAGACCTGGAAGACATCTTGAGCAATTTATTTAATGGATGAACTCACACAACCTTAAATGTATTAATTAGAACCTACTTTTTTATATTTCTTATTGACGTTACATTTGTTGTTATTGGTAGTATTAAATTGAATTTTCAGCTATGGATAACAACCAAATACGACATAACACAACTGGCTTTGGTAAATTTAAATCAATTTTTTGATGTGCAAAACCGCATCGTTTGAATTTCCTGATGCCGCTAATTGAATACTATGAAAATTAAAATTCCACCATTTTATAATACTGCTATAAACTTACAAATCTTTCAAATTTGTAAAGATTCCTTATCCCAATTCAAGGTAATCTGATTTTTAAATCTGGCAACATAATATATTTTAGTAACTTAAGTTAATATTACTTATCCATATGTGTTATACCAATCAAAGGATAAATAACTATATTGCCAAATATTAATAAATAGAAAGAATAAAAAGTAAACCTTGTTCATATTTACTTCTGGTGTTGAAGGAAACCAAGTTTAAGTATTGTTAACTATTATAATATATTGCTTATTTGTAGTTCATCATAATTACAATACCAACAATAAACTTGGAAAATTGTCTTTCAAAATACCTGGCCAACTTATTAAAAGATCAATTATAACTTATCATGCAAATATTTTTTAGAATGCCTTACATTTCCTTTAGAAAATTCAAATGCTTTGTGATATGCTTATAGAGCAAGCAAAGTAATCGAGTAATGTTTTGAAGAATGATGTTGGAACATTTGGACTATGAACGCTATTATTACAGTTAAAATAATTTCAAACGATTGTAATCATTAATAATGAACAAAATATAATTTTACATGGTTATGAATCAAAACACATCTTTGTAATTTTAAAAATATTTATTTAAATTTAAGAAATAAAATAATTTAAATTATAAATTTATTGAATTATAAATAAATTGTTTTATAATAAAAATCATTTGGAATAGAAGTTTATTATCTCTGAGAAGTTTGTTTAAATTGTAATTGAAATTTTGATACTTTGGACTTGAAAATTTCCATACGATATCAAATATGAAGTCCTTTTTTTAATTTATACATTGTCAATACAAATGTCATATAAACTGAAATACATGACAGTGTAAAATAAATAAAATAAGTGAATATCTGTCTTTCTGAAGACATCTTAAGCTTTCTGGTGAAGAAGTGTGAGGAATTAGGTAATAAACTTCTTGATTATTCTCTAGTATGATCTTGTATTCTGTCCTAACCTAGAAACTAAAACATTACATTTATATTAAATTCACAAGATTTGAAGCAAAAATACTCATAATTTATCTGTTCAATAGTAATTTAATTGATTAGAGCTAGTCGTCAGTCAATACAAACATTGGTTATTATTCATTTTCTTGCGCTATTAAGCAAGTCGTAAATGTACAAATAAATAGTCGTTTAATTAAAATGAAATATGCTTGCCATTCAAGTTTTGTTCGAGTATTGTGTACTTGAATACCTTACGAGAATTACATTTTAATTTTTATCAAGTACTATAGGTGCACTACGCTCGCGATTACAAAAATTCCAGTTTGTTTTCGTTGCTCGGATTCACCGGTTGTTATCAGTGATATATCGGATATATCATATTTGCTTGCATAATAGTCGGATTTGTAAGAAGTTCTTATTAAACTCAAGGTAAGGTGAGTTTTGGTTTTTTAATTATGCTATATCATTATTGGTGGGAGGTAATACAAGGTTGTTTAAAATTACTTGAAATTTTCACTAGTAGTTAAGGTCATTGACAATTTCCAACTCGGAATATTCAATTATAGAAATTTAAAATTTTGATTAGAATAAAATATTCTAAAGATCTTTATTAGAAACATAACGAGTATTATTATGCATGATAACCATAGATTTAAAAAAATACTATAACAAATGAAGATTTGAATTGTAATGGCATATTTTTATAAATGAATTAATTCCATTAAAAATTTCAATTGTTTGAAAATATAAGATTTGTTCCTACAACCTATCAAATTAATTTGGGAATATCAGACGCATGCGTAGAGTGAAAACAATGTTCCTGAAATCTAACTGCAAATGCGTATGACAGTTCCAAATCACTTAACTTGTAGGAATACTAGGAATAAACTGGAATAAACCCAAATAAACCTGACACCTATTATTTCATGAAAATTATATTTTTCCAAAAAAAGTATTCATATCAATGCGTTCAATGTAAAATAAACTTCTCGTTTAAATGGTGTTTGAATCCATAACTTTTGAAACAGATAATAATATGCCTTCAGGAATGTCCGATGGTCACTTAACCGAAATTATTGGATATTCTTGAGCGCACTTTATAATTAATTATTTAAAATAATTTAAAATGTCGACTTAACAAGTTGAACTTAAATAAAACAAAGTCAACATGTAATGTAACAAACGAATAAATAATAATCCCACATTTGTATGTCAAAGATGACAAATATTAACACAGTTATCATTAAATTATAAAGTCCTTCATTCAAATTTAATTAGTGTAAGAAAATACTAAAACAAATTACTTTAATTTAGCAAACTTCTTCAACATTATCATGATTAGAATCATCGAATATGTCCGACTCTTCGTCGATTTGGTGATAGAGTTTATATTCAGTTTGTTCGGCTCATCAAAACAAACTATACCACCTCCGAAAAATCCATTGTTATTACTAAGTGCGACTGAAATCGCTGCAGGCATAAGAAGCAAGCGCTTTACATGTACAACAGTAGTAACAGCATACATTGATCGAATCTATGAAGTGAATGATATAATCAATGCTATGGTAGACTTCCGCTTTGAAGATGCATTAGAAGAGGCAGGGGAAATCGACAAAAACATTCACCATTATACCGATGCTGATTTCGTAGCAAAACCTTTACTAGGTGTACCTTTTACTACCAAAGAGTCGACACAATGTAAAGGAATGTCTGTTACATTTGGATTGAAAGCACGTAAATGCATGCGAGCTAAATCCGATGCTGCTGTTATTAAAAACATGCGACACGCTGGGGCCATTTTGCTAGGAGTTACTAATATCCCTCAATTAAATATGTGGACGGAAACTCATAATCCCTTATTTGGAATTACCAGGAATCCATATGATACCAGTAGACAAGTTGGTGGTTCTTCAGGAGGTGAAGCAGCACTTGTTGCTTCTTGTGGGTCACCATTTGGTGTAGGTCAGTGTAAAAATGTCGTTATTATATTTAATTATTTAATTTACATTTTATATTGGATAATTTAGGGACTGATATTGGAGGTTCAATAAGAATACCTGCTTATATGTGTGGAATTTTTGGTCATAAATGCTCAAATGGTCTTACTGATACTACCGGATTGACTTATCGTGATGGCAGCGCAAATGAGAAGACAATGGTATCAGCTGGACCAATGGTACGAAAAGCAGAAGACTTAATAGTTGGTGTTAAAGTTATACTTGGTCCGAAAAGCGGATATTTAAATTTGGATGTGCCTGTCAATACGAAGAACTTGAAATTTTACTATATTGAAAAAAGTGGCGACATGAGGGTATCACCGGTTCATGGAGATGTCAAATACGCACTCAAAATGTATGCTCTTTTTAAAATATTTCTTATTTTAAAAATTAATTGTTTATCATTATAGGGTTGTCGATCATTTCAAAACTGATCGATCAGTGGAAAAATTGGATATTCCTATGTTGAAACACACTACTGCTTTGTATCGGTTCTGGTTGACTGAAGAACAGGAGGACTTCGCATTAGGTTTAACTAATAAACAATATACGCCTGGTGCTATTAGAGAACTGTTGAAATATATGCTACGTTTTTCGGATTTTTCGTTTAGCGCAATTATGGTGCTCATTAATGGTCAATTATTTCCCAAAGTTGATAAGGAGTGGGCTATGGAAATCACCAATGAGATTTACCAGTATCTTATGGTAATTATAAAGCCAATTTATCGTCGGCTAAGTTCTACCAGTGAATATCTCAGTTTTGCCCACTTTTCAGGGGACTCTTAAAACTATTAGGAGCTGAATGGCTTTTAATGACGTTAGTGTTACTAATTTTACCAGACACCACCTTTGTTTTACTTAATATTGACTATTAGAACTTAGCCAACGATATTTTTCTTTCATTATCGGTTTGTTAAAATTAAAATTATCATAAGATTTGTATTTGGTTAAAGCTCTTTCTTAAAGCAGCATATATTTATGACCAAATTAAAATGTTAAGCAATTTTAGTATCGTTGCCGGGACAGATCCACAACTTCCACTTTGAATGTATTTTTTTCTCAAGTAGTTACTGTTCCATCTCGATATGATAATCGATTTTTTAAAGTCCAAATTAGATACAATCAATGCAGACAAGTGTTTTTGATAAAATGGTGCAAAATGTAATTTTAACTTACCAATCGATGTGGGATTTTCTATCCCATTTTAGAAATTACACTTTTATAATAATCAGATTTTTATTTCAATTATTTATCGAATCTATGTCAATTAAACTCTACGAATGAAACTGCATGCCATACAAAAAGTAGGAAGTAGCTTACAACAAAAGCAAAAAAGAATACTGATCCTCTAGAATTCAAATAATATTGAGCTACCCAGTATTTTCGTTCAAATCTAATTATACTTCATTTATAATAAATTAATAATTTTCAGCTCAAATTAGGAAATGATGGTGTGCTAATCTATCCAACTTGGCCTCAAGTAGCAACTCAACATCATGTGGGATACTTCAGACCATATAATTTTGGTTACACAAGTATATTCAATGTTCTTAAACTTCCCGTTACACAAGTACCTTTAGGATTGAATCAAAATGGTTTGCCTTTAGGGGTACAGATAGTTGCAGCACCATATCAAGACAGATTATGTATTGCTGTTGCTAAGGAGCTGGAAAAAGTATTTGGCGGATATACACTGCCGTCGTCCGTCCAAATGCACGTATCTAAAGCTTAAAGATAATATTATTAAGAATTATAAACAGATTAATATACTGATAGCAGAGGCTGTATCTTTTATATATTAAGTTTATTTGGGTTTTAAGGGTTTTCGGTGATTGTGCTTTAATTGAGCGGCGTGTGGGAAGCTATTATGCATTCCATTCACTCTATTTTTGTTATATATCTTTTTAAAATAAATTCGACGAGTAATTTCAATTAAGCTCTATTTTATAGCTACGGTTGAATCCCTGAACATAGAAACAGTGAGATAGGTTGACTTTCATTTGGAGACTTTTCTACTAAGGTGGTAATTATGGAGGATTTATGAAAAAAAACTCTTAATATCTAAAGTGTAGATATTGTCATTTATGTAAGAATACAAAACTTAATAAATTACTTGTTACAACAGCTTCTATAACTTTTAATAGAACTGATATAGTCAAAACTGCTGCATACTGGTTTCACGTCATCATTACGTCATAGTCTCGCACCGAGAAACGTTGTCATGGCGTCTCTAATATATTTGTATGTATTTGTATCATATCTTCGGCTAAGAGATAAAAGCAGTGCCGTGCCGAGGCAGGGGCGGAAGGGGCGCCCGCCCAGGGTGCCAACTTGAAAGGGCGCGAGTCTTTGGTCTAGCCGCCGAATTCTGCCACAATGTGCCGATCTTTGCCATTATATATTTATTGCTCGACCATTCAAATTTGGGGTCCCCAGGTACCCCAAGGTCAGAGTTCGGCGGCTAGATCAAAGACAATTTGGAATACGGAATCTAAGAGATACACCGAAGCACCAAGTTGAAGTTGAGTAGAATTAAATAAACAAATCGCCTTATTGTGTAATTAATGAAAATAGAAATCTCCTTTTTTCATAACTTTCTTGGTTTGGAGTACCTAATTGAAATTTTCTCAATTTTCTCTTACGATTGATACCAAATTTTCCAATTTAA
>JASKGN010020355.1:0-14302 GCA_030556245.1 Falagria sp. GC000072 | reverse complement strand
TGCTTAGTCATGATATCATCATCCATTTTGTACATTTCAACATTGTGTAATTGCAACAAAGCTTTGAAATATGCCGATAAAAGAAAACTCATAGAATTGTAATTTGAAAATTTTGGCAAATTGAAGAAGACATCAAACAAGCCGTGCGTGAGTACAGGTCGCAAGAAAACCGCAAATTTCATACAATTTATAACAATAAACGTCTACACTACATTATATGCTTTATATATACATCTATCTGATATCTTCTTCCTTCGCTATAGAGTTGCCACAATTGTTGCCAACCATCCACATCCGGACTGCGGCCGGTCGCTTTTTGCGAGCCAACAGAAGCAAAGAATTGAAAGGAACAAGCATGCATGCATCTCCAAATAACACATATACGTATATATCTTCTTCATGACATGGTAAATTGCCGACAGGATATGCTTGCGAAAGCCGACTGCCAAATGGTCAAATAAATGTACTTATCTAGTGCATTTGGAATCATAAATTGCTATATCAGAACACGTCAACACAACCCGTATAAAGCCATCAAATTGGTATTACATGCCAATACGATATTAATCATATATTACAGATGATAGTTATTACTTCTAATTAATTGGGAGTAATTAATGTTTGTGCACAATTCACATGTATTTCACGAAGAGAAATAAATTACTTATCTAATTATTAAAATTACGTTTCACATGGCTATTAAATGAACTTGAACTGTAATGTAATTTCTACTAATGAAACAGTAGTGGTTCTTTATTTTTATTTTAGTTTCAAAAGATTTCTGGAAATTGCATGTAATATAAAATTAAATTTTAATTAGACAAGTTACAACAACAAATATCACATTAAAACAAAATTGCTTGTAAATTCAAATTGAATTGTAAACAATTATAAATAATAATCAATTTTAATTAAGTGATACTTTTGTTTGTTGCAATTATATTCTTCTAATTAAAATTTATTTTGAAATAAATATTTTGTAAGTTTTTGTTATGTGTAAAATGTAGAAACCTGTAATTGTGCCGGGTCTACTCTCCACCGCTGCCTTTCTCACTCCTGTGGTGTGTTGGTGTTGGAAGTGTCATCTGCACGTTGCTATTTATTTTAGTTTTAAAGGAAGTAGCTTCAATTTTATAAACGTAAGTAATTAAAACATTTCTTTTATATTCAACTAATTGATTTGTTTATTTGCCGGGCTTGAATTTTCTCTCAAAATTGTATTAAAAACAACACAATCGTCGATGGTAACATTTGAGGTTATATACAATAAGGTTGCAATTACTGATTTTATTTCGTTAAATTAACTTGTCATTACTGTTTTTAATGCAATATAAACTTATAATTTAGATTATTATCAATTTCCAATCTTCCTATACATTATCAATAATGTTTAGAATGATTAAATAGTCATGCAAGATAATGCAACTTTTCATCAATATTGAAGCAAGTACAAGTTTACTTTTAAATGAAGTGGCTAATAACATAATAATTAGATATGAAATTATAATTATATTTAAATACCAATTTCATATAGTGTTTATATTAGAAATAAAGTTTTTAATAAAATAAATTTTCAATTAAAAATTCAATTCTAGTATAACTAGCGCCATCTGATTTTCACTAAACGAAACATGTTCAAGTTCGTTCACTGCCGACCAAGCACGACGATATTTGAAATGGAAGCTTTGTGCAATGCAACAAGAGGAAGTCGAATGGATATCAACACTATGATTTGCTAATATTTTGCTTTCATTGGGCGAAATCGTTCATGTCGAACATAAATTTGCATAATGCATTGGTTATTTGCGGAATGGCATGTAACAAGCGTTCGGTTTCGTCCGCTCTAGCCGTTCGTTCGACTCCCGCGGCGGTCTGTATATCGATAATTACATTAATGCCCAATGGTAGGCGAAGAGTGAGGACGGCAAATTTTGAAATTGCAGAGAACGCGCGGCGTCGTGCGTGTGCATGTTGAGGGCACGGCGCATTCAGCTTTGTTATTAAAGCGATATTTTCGAAATCGCCATCGTTTTCTATACGAAACACGCTTTAGTTAGCGTGTATGTACGTTTGGTTGATTTTTGCATTCCCTCGATATCAAGATTGAAAATTGCTATTTTGCGGAAATTAAGTTGCACATTGCAAATGTCTGTTATTATTTGGAGCATTGCTGATTTGCATACGACGACGTCGAGACTATCAGTTATGCACTCGAGGGGATGGTAGCGTTCGAAAGCAAAATCGCGAAAAATCATTGGTTTTTGCGCGCAGAAATTTTCCGAAAATAAAAATATAACAAAGTCAAGTTTATAAGATGCCTGAGTAATAGTAGTCATTGGTGTTCTTGTTCACCTATGGCGTTCGTTGCTATTTGATGGAATCCAAACTCGATCGAGCTTGTTGAAAATTATAGAAATTTTATATGCAAATTTTATTCTCCTTTGTTTGATTACATTTTGTTTTTAAATTCTTTATTAAATGTTGATTTCTTTACAGAATGCCTCCTAAAAAGGTAGCAGAACCCGAAAGGAAACCATTGATTGGCAGGGTTGGAACAACTTTACGTATTGGTATTGTAGGTGTACCGAATGTTGGAAAATCAACGTTTTTCAATGTTTTAACCAAAAGTGCCGTCGCTGCAGAAAACTTTCCATTTTGCACCATTGATCCAAATGAAAATAAGTATACTTTTATTTATTATTTTACTATATCAATCTATCTATGCTAAACATTCAAAACTTATTTAAATTGTCAAAGAATATTAAAAAATCGAAATGACATATAATTTCGTTCCCGAGGATTACTTGTTATACGATTTTAAGAGCAATCAACACGTCTTAGTTGAGAAAGAATTCATCAAAAACATCCGCGGATATCAAGATGTAGATGTCGTTTCAAAGGAAATACCCGACACATTAGGTCAATATCCATTAGTGAATTCGTATTACGAATATGCAGAAGATTATGATGCTGTTAACAGAGTGCCACATCTTCTTTGCGATCAAGAAATATCTCAATCCGAGAAAGAGAATCCTGAATCAGCGGACTATGAAGTTTGCAGTCAAGATTCTAATGTGCAGATAAGAGATTTTGATGCAGCAGTTAAGCCATCTTTCGACATTCCCCGAATAAAAACTCAAATAAGATTGGAGGATTATTTCACTGAGAGGAAAGCTCAAAATGTTTATTTGAGTACGAAACCGAAATGTTTTATTATATTGGGAAAACCTGGACTTGGTGAAGAGAGACTTGCGAAAGACTTAGCTGATTATTGGAAATGCGTGAATATTCATCCAGAGTCACTCATACTAGATGAGATTGCATCGGGAAGTCGTGCAGGACAATGCATCGAGTTCAATTTGAGATGTGGACGTGCTATTAGTGTCGATGTTATTATACGTTTGTTAGAGAAAATATTAAAAAGTGATATAGTTCAACATCGCGGATTTGTGCTTTCTGGATTTCCAATGATCCCAAACGATTTGTACAGGGAAGACCCTGTGTCTTCGGAATCCGCTATTTTTAATGTGCATGAAATCTTTGAAGAGCTTTTTGATACTATCGTGAGCAATGATACTATTAAAAATGTATCGCCAACTTCGACTGTGAGTGATTTAAATATGGACGAAGAAAGCAAACGTGAAACTTCACAAGAACAGGGTGAAGAAGAAGAAAGTTCCAAATCAGAAAAAGACGTTTTGATAGATTCAGATACTGAATCGTTTGATAAACCATTATGTTATCAGAGTCAATTTTACGCGACAGATACTAATCAAATGGAATTTATATTATCACTTTGTAGTCATTATGATTATATGATTGTTTATTTAAAATGTCCGAATGAAGAGGTAGTCAATATCCACAAAGACAATCGTATGGATCTTCAAACCTACAAAATGATAAATCTTCAACGAGAACGTTCTGAAGATGTTTATTATAGCTTGTACAACGAGGTGGAAATAAATTATTTGAGCGATACAAGATCACTTCGACAGAAACATGTACGATTACAGAAAGATTTTGCTGCACATGTGCGTAAACAATTGGAACAATATTTACTCGAGTCGCAACTTGTCATAGAGAAATATATCTTGGTTAAAGAACCTCAAGATATTGTTAAGTTAGATGGAAGAATGGCTCCTTATCGTTTGTTTCAAGTATTGCGCATGCGTTTAAAAATTTTATCTTTCCAACCTGTTGTCATACCTAAGCCACTTATTGCCAGCATAGTTGAGTTTGAAGAAGCAGGAGAAGGTATGGAAAAAGTCGAGATTGTGCCTGAAAAATATGATGACACTTCACCTGAAGAAGCTCTCCCAGGTTTGTGTGTACATAAAATTGTAGCACCGTTATATAAATGGAATATGTCAGAATGGAAGTATTATTGTCCAGTTGCATTGAAGCAAGGTGCAACTATTACCGGCCTAACTAAGTTTGCTGTGCACTTTATGAATAAAATATATTTTCTTAGCAGTGAGAAGCGCTTGCAGAAATTTATAAATAATCCTCGGCCTTATCTCTTGCCCCCAATGCCAAACACAATCCGAAAAGTTTTTGTTATTGGCCCAGAACGCAGTGGGAAAACGGCAATTTCGCGAATCATTCAACATCATACCTTGGGAAAGATTCTAGACTGCAATCAAATGCTAGCTGATTTTAAAAACGCTATGTATTATCAATTTCTGGATGAAGTTGTGTCAGCAGCTAGACGTAAAGCTATGGACAATATGAAAGAGATGCGTAAACAAGCTTGGTTAGATCTCGAAGCAGAAATTCAACGCAAAATCAACCAATATTTAAATTGTATAAAGCAAACTTTACAGGAGATACTTAATGCCATGATTAAAATTGTCGAATATCCTTATCTCGATCTTACCTCGCTTCCGTCTCCTGCAGCAGCTGCCAAAACTCCTTCACTTATACTAGCAGAAGGAATAATAGAAAAGTACGAACCGCTTATGGCACTTTTGGGGATTACAACTCCAGAAGATGTTGAAAGATTCTTAAATGATGATTCTCTTATTATTGCAAATCTTCCTCCTGAACTTCAACAACCAAACGTGTTCACTTATGATGTGGTATCAACTGAAGCGGAATATGTTAAAAACTTCATAAATGAAGCGATTAAAAAACTAGAGGAAGACTGTATCTCTGAAAACGTTTCACCCCAATTCCTCGCTCGATTTTTAAATCAATTAATTCCTACTTATAATAATTATCTAAAACAAGAGAATATATATGGTTGGATTATCGATGGGTTTCCAGCTAGTCCTGGCGTGTTTCAATTACTTGATCGTTCTAATAAACCAGATATGGTTTATCTAATAACAGATTCAACCAATGGGAAATCTTTATTTACTATTGCGTCACTTTATAGCAAAGATAAAGAGACAAAATTAGGATTAGGTTCGGATATATCTAATTTGGCAATTAAAACAATGGATATCACTAGTTTTTCATTTGGCTCTGACAGTAGAAAAAGCCAGGACGGTAAATATACTGAAGATACAATTGAACATTATTTGACCACTATTCAGCCTGAGATCGAAGAGAAACTAAAAGATCACAAATTTAATTATGAACTCCTTGATGTTGGTGGAATCCCATTCACTAATGTTTTGGCTAATTTATCCGATAGTTTCAAGGCAATGTATGATCCAATAGCTGAAGTAGTTTCTACCGAAGACAAAGCACGAGAACCCTATGATTATGGGGATATGGATGAATCGGGTGATGAAATTGAAGGAGAAAGTGGAGGGAATATTGGACCTGGTGATCATACAATGGCATTTCTAGAAAATCGACGGCTTGGTAACACTGCAGATTATGATCCTGTCGCATTCTATTTGTATAATGTTTTGTGGAAAGGCAAAGAAAACTATTTAGCGAGATACATGAACAAAATGTGGCTTTTTGCTACGCAGGCTACTATGGATACTTTCATTGAAGCTCCACATGCTTATTCCAAACATAAACTTTATAATGTCAAACTGCCACCGCCAAGAATTTGTGTCGTTGGGAATAAAAGTATTGGAAAAACCACACAAGCGCGGTTATTAAGTAAACGATTAGGTTTGTATTATCTGAATTTTGAAACTGCAGTTGCCAAAATGAAACAAAGTATGATGGAGCAAGGGGAAGGAGAAATAGAAGAAAAAGTCAAATCTGAAGTTAATATAGCCGCCGGAACAAGTGAGACGATTTTAAGGGATCTATTACTTCCGCTTTGGCATGATGCAAACAAGAAAGCCATTGGTTTCATTTTGGATGGATTCCCGCGCCGGATTTCTGACGTTGAATTTATGACACGGAATTTTCTCATTCCGGATTGCGTTGTGGAATTGTACATGGATATTTATGCGTTAAATGCGCGTTTATTTGAAAGACTTTTGACTGAATGGCGTCTCCAAATTGGAACTGAACGGGCAGTTGATCAAGAAAGGTACGACGAAGAAATGAAAGTATGGCGGGAGAGGAGGGAAGAATATAAGTCATTGATGTTAGAAGAACGGCAACTCATGCGATTTTCTAAACAACAAGCTTATGAAATGGATGAAGAAGGGTCCGAAGAAGAATCGTTAATCTCCTATATGTCTTATCAGGAAGCAAAAGATGAGGAAGAAATCGAAGCAACTTTGGAGGCGTTGTATCCTGAGCCTGTTTTGAATGCTAATTGGGAATCCGAGGAGGATGCAATTCATAGGCTGCAGGAAGCTGTGGAAGCCACAACTGATATAGAACCTGAGTTTCTTTCGGAAATAAAAATGGAATGTGAAATTATGCAAATATCCTGGCATGTTATTGATGCCAAAAAGGACCTTGACAAAGTTTATAATTTGATTATGCTGAAAGTCATGGAATATGTCTTTCGTAATAATTCTGTTTTTGAACGAGCGTATGCTATCACTATCGAAATGGCCGAGAAGTTACTTGAAGAAGGATATTACTTTCTAAGTCGGTTTGGACGCTTATGTCCTGTTCAGATGTATGAATATAACAATCCTATACATATGTACTTGCACCACGAAGCTAGCTTTGAAATATTTCCAATGATTTATTCCAATTATATTTACTTTCTTGCTGGAGTACAAAACAGGAATAAATTTAAAAAAGACATTTTGAAATATGTTACTCAATCTTTCATGCCATTGCCTTTACATAGATCAAGAATTGCAGTCATTGGTCCTCCACGATGTGGCAAAACCACTATTGCAGAAAGGCTAGTGAAAGAATTTGGTTTGGAACATATTAGTATTCGTAAAGCAGTAACTCGCATATTGAATACCATGCCTAGTTCAATTTTAGCACGAAATATTCAGAAAGTGTTACGAGAAGGAAATGAAGTTCCTACTGAATATGTTGCTAAGTGTATTGAAGCAATGACTTTTGAGGCTAAAGCTGTTGCAATTGGATATGTTACTGATGGCTTTCCTAATAACATTGAAGAGGTGAAACATTTGGCGCAGATGAATTTAGTCCCACAGTTGGTTTTCGATCTTCAAGCAACCATGAACTATGTGTTCGAGTATACCGAATTCTTTGGACCTATTCATAAACCTGATTATCCCAAAGTATTTATTCAATTGCGATTTCAAGATTGGGAATCTCAAAGGGAAGTTTTTCGAAATTGGATTGACAGAGAATATCAAAATTTAGTAAGAGTTACAGTTAGTCCCAGCAAATGGAGGACATGGACAACCGTGAAGGAAATTTTGTTTGATGTAATTAAAGACATCAAGCAATATTATCGCTTTGCTAAGAAGGACATTCCTTTGAGAGTAGAACATATGCTGGTTACACCATACGAATTTAATTTTAATCAAACTGAGTTTAAATATTATTGCCATTGGTGTTTATGTAGCAACAATGTTTTAAGTTCAGGTGGGCGATCAGTGGACCGATCTGGGCTTTTAAGTTACCGGGGGAAATTCTACTACTTGTGTAACAAACATATTACGGATTTTGAAGAAAACCCACAGACTTATCTTGGTGAAAAATGCCAGAATGCTCTACCAAGTGTTTTACCCGAACCAATGACTTTAACAGAAATTCCAAGCAACGTGTTTTTCAATGGGAATTGTGTTGTTTGCTTTGTGAAGAGTAAATTAGATAAGATTATAGTGAAGGGGTCTTTACAATATGCGATTGCGTACAACGACGTCGTATATATGTTCGATAGTAATTTATGTATGCGTGAATTTGAAAAAATGCCAGAGACCTATGCACATGTCTTACCTTTCAATATGGAAAGTGTTTTACCAAGTACTGATATCAATTCTTTACCCAATCTTGGATTTTTAGAACAACTTTGTGCCAATCAAGTTATCAAAGCACTTTTGGAAGTGGAAAATGTACGTCCTGTTGTACCAGGTTTGGATGTCGGAAAATCAGCGGTGGTTTGTTTAGGTCTAGTTCTAAAAATCAATAATCCTAATACGCCATCCAAATATTTAGAATTATATAAGAAAGCGAAACAAAAGTGCATGGATTTTCAAGAAGATATTAGAAAACAAATTGCCGAAGCTAAGCAAACCATCAATCCTTATTTACATTATGAGGAGCCTTTGCCACCTTTCGAAATGGATTTTCAATTATTACATAAGGGTTCAACAGATGCCATGTACATTCGAGATCTTATTAATAGGATGTTAGACCAAATCGATTATGAAGAAAGTCTCCTTTTAGGCGAATAGGATTGTTAGTTGATTTTCTATTCATCATATATTATTACTCACTATTTATTTTAATGTATTATAATGTCCAGGTCTTTAATAAAGCATGTGGTTAAACAGTTAAGAAACTAGTAGCACAACAACTCGTCTAACTTAATAAATTATTTCCAGCACGTCGCGTTCCTGTGCCCGACGATCGCTTTGACTATCTATGTCAGTACCATAAGCCGGCTAGGTGAGTAATATTTTTATTTAAATATTTTTCGAGACATAATCACGCAGTCGTCTTGTATACTAGCGTGTAATAACCGACATACAGTAGCCACGATTATTAAATAATAGACAGGGAAATTATTGCCCTCTGACGAAATTTATCGTATAAATAGCATGTCGTGGGTAATTTTCGTTTGCTGGCACTAACTCAAGATCGGTATCAGTTCATCTCGATTTGACCTGGAGCTATACGCAACGTACAGACTTGTCGGCGTTTCAATTAATTTTTCTTCCTATGTCGAGACTTAAACATTTGAATTTCACACGCTCTACAGCTTCCGAACGAAATTAATGATGACTGATATAATATATAATAACTGATGTATTTATTGGTTATCATAAATTCTAATAGGCTTGAAAATGATATTATAATCGTTCCAATATTAACATTTTAAAATTACTTTACGAAGAAGATGTACGTATTTATTATATGGGGCAAAAATTTAATCAAATCAAAGATTTGCCGAAAATGATGATGTCGGATGGGAAGGAGGAGTCCTTATACTTATCAAATTTAAGATGTAAAAAAAGAATTGTATATACTACGTGTAATCGTCAGTACATTTATGTATATGTTTAGGTATAAAATAAACGATGGGTGTTTAAAATGTTTGAGATTTTTCTCTCTGAAGTTGTTGTGGTACCCGCACCTCCTTCGCTAGGTACGACACAAAACTCATTTTGTTCTCACCGGCGCGGTGGCGCCTAGCAAATTGGCAGCAACCCTCATTAGTCGACATAAAGACCAAAATTACTTCACAGGAGTAAAATACCTCCAAACATCATATTATATTTGTATTGAAACAACTTAAAAATTTATTGAATGGACATTCTTAGATAATCAACATTTTTATATTTCGAATAGACTTTTTATTATCCTCAGGTGATATTTAAATCTAAAAAACAAATTTTTATAGCTTAAAATCTCGATTAAATTACATTTTATTTAAGAAATACATATATTTATGGTGTTTTGTATTATTTGTAATATTCATTTCAATATGTAATGTGCAAAAAGTAACATGTTTCATGAAGACTAATGGTAAATTGATTGGTTGGAGTTTCTTGCGGTTTAAGCGCACGCCAAGCCATGCAAGCTCATCTGACGCTATAGCTAAAGGTATCCGTTTTTATCGTGATAGCAGCGGGAACAAAATAGTTAATAGCGTCGACATTATATGATTATGTGTGCGCCATTTCGTGCTTAGGAAAGCATACGCCACCTTTGACAACATGTCAACTCTACTATAATAAACTTCAATCACAACAGATTAGCGAAACGATGGAGGTTTATCACGCCACAATGTGCCTAAATTGTGCTATAAAAGTATTATTTCTTACCGATTATTAGTTTACTTTGGTTACACAGGAAGTAACTCAAAGCTAATCTATTATAGCTACAACACGGCTATATTTTAACACGCGAAATTTCCTATATAAAATTACTCAAGTTATTCGGAGTAAATCGTTTCGGATTTTATTTTATTAAAATGTTAAAGTGTATGATCTACTTATTGACTATCTAGTAGCTGAATATAGAAAAGAAAAAGTCAATAAAAACTCACAAATTGCGTATTAGTTTGGTTTTTGTAGATATTGCAGAACATAAATTCGTGAATTCAATTTCACGACAACTTCCTACAACATTCGCTGAATATTTGAATACTCGCATAGAGAAGATGGGACGATTTTTACAGCAGAATGCTCTTGAAAGGCAATTCGTAAAAATAAGCTGAGGCCGAAGGGAAATTCATGGCGCGCTTCGACGATTCGATTAGACTTGCAGATTCCACGCATACAATTGTGTCGTTTGCTTTTCACCAGATGAAAGCTTAGTTATATAGATAGAGAGAAGTTGCACACATCTCGAGCAGTAGTAAACTTCAGAATTGGAGTCTTCATTAAGTTGTTGAGGATCAAAGACAAAGGAGTCAGTTTTGACAACCCACCTCGAATAATCCCAATATTGTAGCATCTGCCATGTTGTAACTTTGCGACTTTGACTCTGACAAGGCGGTTCTACATTCCAATTAGGCAATTTGCTTATTGTTACGTAGGTAGATATTAAACGCTTGTAATTTTCTGTTTTCAGCAAAGTGCCGGGCTTTTTAAACGTGGTTGACATCGCCGGATTAGTCAAGGGCGCTTCGGAGGGACAAGGATTAGGCAACGCTTTCCTGTCTCATATTAGCGCTTGCGACGCTATCTTTCATTTGTGTCGTGAGTGTACTTATTTATTTATTTATTATTCGACAAAATTTTATTTTCATACGTTTTTAGGAGTATTTGAGGATGAAGATGTAACTCACGTGGAAGGCGATGTAGACCCAGTTCGTGATCTGGAAATCATTGGCGAGGAATTGCGTCTCAAGGACGAAGAAGTCATACTGAAGAAATTGGAGGGTCTTGAACGCACAGTCGTGCGTGGCAACGACAAAAAATTGAAACCTGAATATGTAAGTCGCTCCTCCGATTTGTGCTAATTCATCGCGTTCGAGAGTTATGAATGGATTTTTATTGAATATTACTGAATGTGAATGTTGCTTAGCTCTTGTGTCGGTACCACACTTGTTGTACATGTTTTTCTTGTACAACAAAGCAGTTAATATTTAGTGATGATGACTTGTAGTTAGCGATTCAATTTGAATGTCGTGAATGTTTTGAAAAATAATTCGATTAGCGAGCGTTCGCTTTTGACACGAGCCGAGGAGTGGTAGTGGCCTCCTGCGGGGCACACGCGGCGAATCGGCATTCAGGTGATACCCTATTAGTAAAAGCCCTCTTAGAAACACCACAGGGTCTAAGGTCGTCTATTATTCATTATTAGTGTAACTAAACGTGCGCTACACATGCCATGTATCAAAGAGATCGGCACCTCATTGTCATCTCATTTGTATGTTACAGGACACCCTGCTTAAGATCAAATCCGTTCTAGTGGATCAAAAGCAACATATACGTTTCCACGACTGGACTGCTAGTGATGTGAGTATCACATACTCGTATGTTAAGTGTAAAATTATCATAACATCGTGCAACATCACCGACGCTATAAACCGAGGATAATGTTCGATCTTCGATGGAGGTGTGCGCCATGCTGAGCATACTGACACGATGTCAATCTTATAAACGACCCCCGCATCTTTTCATCCGCGCCACACATACTTCAATGGAACAAAGTGTTGTCACGGGATCATTAATAACATCTCTAATCGTTTTCATATCTGGATTACACCTAAATATCATTTTCGTATTGTTTTGCAGATCGAAGTCCTGAATAAGCATCTATTCTTAACGTCGAAGCCCGCTATCTACTTGGTCAACTTATCGGAGAAAGACTACATCAAGAAAAAGAACAAATGGTAAGGATAGTCTCCTCATATTTGTGCAGCGTGCGTTGTTGTCTTCGTATGAATTTTAGTTTTCATAAACGCGCCATCTCATCCACGCTAATGGTGTTCCAACCAACACCAAACAATACTTTTTGTGGGGACAATGCTGCTTCGTATATACTCAGCTTAATTACCTTTAGGCACTTTTCAAAATTGCAATAATACCTAGTTGATTGCTTTGATCTCTTACCGACATCAAGTGCGGCAATTCAATTCTCTTTTCATTGTCGATTGAGATGAAATAACAACATTTTTTTATTAAACGTTTTTTATAACAGTAATGCACCAGTTATACAGAAGTTGATTTTACAATTGAAGCAAAAATATCTGAATATACTAATTACATTCTTCAATGATAAAAGATCTTCGTCGAAAAACAATAGTTTAGCAAATAAAATAAGAAACAGATAAATTCTGAGAAATAATTTTACTGTTTTACTTAAACTGTTCACTTTAAAAACAACTGCCATTGAAACTTTTACGAGCAAATATTACTATAATCAATTCTTAACTTTATTATTGTTTTAGGTTGCTAAAAATTAAAGAATGGGTTGACAAAAATGATCCCGGCTCCATGATAATACCATTCTCAGGTGCTTTGGAGCATAAATTGCTCGAAATGAATGATGACGCCGAACGCAAGAAATACTTGGAGGATAATAATACGACAAGGTAACCTATTTAATTTGGCCATTGATAGTTGTCGGATCATTTTCCTTAGACGTTCTCTCTTTCTATTTTCATTCTTGCCCATTTTGCGTTTACTAAATTCCTAATACCATTAAAGAACTGTTGGGCAATCAAGTGACATTTCCATCCATAAAGGCTAAGCACGTCTGTCGGAATTACGGCCGTAATTATAGGTTCCACTGTTGAACCAACTTTACGTTCGGTACGGCGGCGTCTCCACGCTGACCGCCATTCTGAAGAAAGAAAAATGAAAAGAAAATCAAATTGAAACGCAATTAAATGAAACCAAATGGTCGCCTATGGATGGTCTGTCCTTCAATGGGCACATCAATTATTTTCATTAACTGCCTGCTTTTGGGATGATGTGTTTCATTCATTCGGAGATACGATGAAATGAAACAGATGCTAACTTTTTTTTCTTGATTCTCAATATTTATTTCTGTTGTTGAAATTGCATTGTAGATTATATTACGTTCATTGCAATCATAATGAGCATACTTGAGAAGCATGTGTTTATAAACAGGATAACAAAAATGTCTCAATACAGTTTTATTT
The DNA here is from genome assembly GCA_030556245.1 of Falagria sp. GC000072. Taxonomy (NCBI): domain Eukaryota; kingdom Metazoa; phylum Arthropoda; class Insecta; order Coleoptera; family Staphylinidae; genus Falagria; species Falagria sp. GC000072. The sequence goes on along the minus strand of JASKGN010020355.1, from coordinate 723 downwards.
GTAATTTGCTTTTTATTTATAGCTCGTTGGATAAAATTATCGTGCAAGGTTACAAAGTTCTTAATTTGGAATATTTCTTCACTGCTGGTCCAGATGAAGTTAAAGCTTGGACTGTTCAGGTAAAATTAATATTAACTGTATAATATATACATTGTTATTTGTAATTTATAAAATTGTAGAAAGGTACCAAGGCACCACAAGCAGCCGGCAGAATTCACACCGATTTCGAAAAAGGTTTTATTATGGCTGAAGTTATGAAATATACTGATTTCAAAGAAGAAGGTACGGAAGCAGCTTGCAAAGCTGCTGGAAAGTACAGACAACAAGGAAGGAACTATGTTGTTGAAGACGGAGATATTATCTTTTTCAAATTTAACGCTGGCGCAGGTCTCAAAGACGCCAAAAAGAAATGATTAAAGCTTATGATGCTTTTAATGGTCTACCTTTATTTGAATATGGTTTTCTTTTTCTTAAGCATGCATTGTTAAATAAATCTGCATTTATTAAGAAATGTGCATTATATTACTTTTTATTCTTGCGATTTTACTTCTTTCACTATTTTTTATCATCTGAATATTGTTTACAATTTTACAACAATATTACTACTATTTGAATAAAGAATGTTTGTTTTTGAAAATTTGTTTGCATTTAGGGACAATTTGTAAATATTCTATTTTTAATATCACAACACAGCTTTATCTGGGACTTTTCAATTTCATATTT